>CAKAOI010044158.1:0-68578 GCA_916701655.1 Sebastiscus albofasciatus | reverse complement strand
TATATATATATATGTATATGTATATGTATATATGTATAGCCCAGAACATTTTAATATCAAGTTTGAGTTTACTACATGAGGGGGAATTAATTCAGTCAGTAGACATTTTTTTTTTTAACCAATGTTTGATATGATTTTTCATATTTTTAAAGTGTGAAAAACTTTGTTTTTGTGTCTCTTCAGCTGTGCTGTCAGTTGCTGCTCACATCAGTTTCTCAATTCATGTCAAACAAAAGGATGCTGATTGCTGATTCTTTTGGTAAAGTTAGCATTCCCTCATTGAATTACTGGGCTGATAAGTGACAGATACAATGATGTGTAGCTTGACAACATCCTTGTATAATAAATTTACTCCAATAGTTTGATAGTTTGATCACACAGAAACAAAAGAAAATCTTTAGGGCTGCCCATTCTTAGTCGATTAGTCGACTGATTGGTCGTTTTGGTCTTAGTCAACTAAGATTTCTTTAGTCGATTAGTCGTTTTTTATGCTTTTTTTCATGCTGAATAACTTATTTCTAAGAAACTTATGGGCACATCTGGTTAACCCAAGATTTAAAGTGGTGCTTTTGTGTGATTCTTTGTGGAGAAACTCAGTTTTATAGATCTGTTGATTAAATCAACTAATCGATTAGTCAACAGAAGTAATGAGTGGTAGTTGACTAAGACTTTCTTTGGTTGAGGACTTCCCTAAACATCTTTTATTGTGGCACAAATAGTTACAGTAGGCTCCATTCACTCAACTACTTCACATCATCTGTAATCCTGTGAGATGTTTCTGAAATACTATTTTATTATTGGAACAAAAAGAATAGGACAATCCAATACAGTAAAATGTGTTGTTTCTTCCCTGGTGTGAAAACTGTAGACTCAATGATGGGTGACGCCACGCTGGGACACAATTTCCTCCTCGTTATTCTAGGGAAAGGCATCAGGACATAGACTGACACTCCCAAAATGATCTATTTATTAAAGGATGGGAAGTCATTAGAGGACAGCTGTTCTGCAGGGCGTTCTATCTGAATGCAGAAGTTTTCAGTTGTCTAGCTTATTTTACCTGAATCTGTTTGATCAACATTATTAGGTATGCTTTGTGCAGCTGTAAAGATGTAAATATTGGAATGTGACTCGGTATTGGCACGAGATATTCAGAGTGGGATCTCTTGAAGTGGGAGACAAAATACTGGTTTGGGGACCTCCCTGCTGTCCAACCTACAAAGACGCTACACCCACATCAGCTTGCCTAACAATTTCCCCATCAATCTCCACAGTAGTTGACCTTTTTTTGCACCCACTGCCACAGACTGATCAGCAGTCCTGAAACGGAGTATGCAAATAATAGATTTGTGCCCGTATCAAGAGATGCGTGCAGTATCTTTCCATAATATGATGCATAATCTCCACTTAGTCATGCAATTACTCTATAATCAAGAACTCGAAACATTCAGATGTTTTCAGCTTTCCCTGATGCCACTATTTTAATGCATGTAAACATTCCTCATTTAACACATCTTGCCATGTTACAGTTGGTTGTATAAAAGCTCCTGAGAGTCTGACAAACATCACTTCGGTCGGTCAGGCCTCGACCAGCAGGCACTGCATGTTTCCAGCTGTACTTCCTTATGTTTACACCAATTCAACTGCATTTTCAATCATGTTTTGAGACCTGCTGCCTTTAATGCTTGGTTATTTTATAGGTTGGTTATAGTTATAGTTTGAGGCACATTAACTTTTCACCAATTCTGAATCTAATCCTAGATTCAGTGTGTTTTATAGTCGGTGTAGATAATTGCAGCCTTAGTCTTCTGTTCTGTTGATGTGGTGAGGTTGTTGGGTTGGATGGCACTACAACTACTTTACATAATGAATACATAAATGGTCACTTTTTACACTTTATGAGGGCTACATTTGAACAAAGTGGTGCCCCAAAACCCATGCCGGTTGGTTATTTTACTACTTTTCTTCTCTCTAGTCAAATACAGGACAAATATTTTCCACGTCTAAAAGGAAAATCTGTTGTTAATACAAGCACCACTGGAAACTGGAAAATCTGTAGTTGTAAGTTGGCTGTATGGACTCTCATTATTCTCTGCTCCGTCATTAACTGATTGACTCTAAAGTTAAACCTCTAACGCTGCCTTTTGGTTAGATCACTGGTTTCCAACCTTTTTCCTTTAGGGACTCTTTTTTTTATATAATTTAGTAAACTGATGACCCCTGACTAAGTGACATATTCTATGGATATTTCATATTATATTCAGTGCATAACAATAACAACATAGAACAACTGATAAACTGTACAATTAACCCAAATAGTGAACGCAATAACAGCAGGACATTTGTGATTATTTCCTGTGAATATTGAATCAGAGATGAGTTTTCATGTTATTTCTAGGAACTTTTCATCCAATTTGTTGTCTGTATTTAGTATTTTCTGTAATTTAACAATCACAAAGGCTTCTTTTTTGACAAATTCAGTGTTTTCTTCACTCTGACGCTTGGTCATTGTTCTATCAGCTCTTTGGTTGTTTTAACTGCATACTTTTCTACTGCAGGACGAGGCTGTTTAGCAGAGAGTGAAGGCTATGTGAATATAACTTGTGTTCAGGTCTTCACTGTGCCCTTATACTGTTTATATCTTAAATATTAATACAACTGTATATTTTTGCAATAAGTTGTCTTACACCCCTTAAAATCAAGAAGGCCTTGCAACCACCTGTGAATCTTTGACGACCCTTAGTGGGGGTTGGGACCCCCAGGTTGAGAACCAGTGGGTTAGATGACATTGTGGTGATGCATCGTCTCAACCTCCTTAACCTTGTGATTAAGCTAAACGTTGTCTCATTCATTTGGCTTTTGCCTCTTTTGTTTTACCTGAAGGGCAGGAAGGGTGCAGAAGAACATGGCCCAACTCGTCAGGAATCCCTTTTCAACGCCCCCCCCCTCCTCAATACTAAAGCTATGAAAGCCTGGGGGGATTATTTTCTAGTCTAGAGTGAGAGAATATTGGCTAAGATATCATCTCTTACTCTTAACAGACGTGTCTGAGCTTGGAGGTGTCATAAAGTGCTTTAGTACCAAATAAGGAACAAAAGAGGAAGAGAAACACAATATACCTCCGTCATACTGTACAATAAGAAAAGGAAAGATTAGCAAATTCAGTTGCACTGTGCCAGAGGGGTTTAGGAGATTGAAACAAGTCATGAAATAGGTAAATAAGCTAGCCTACAATAAAGCTAGGGTTGGTAATGTTGAGAAACTAGCAAAAGTACACTAGATTTTAAAAATGATCCAACTGAAAAACCGCCAAGTCGGCAACACTGACAGTCCTCCCTCCAAATCCACTCCCCCAAAATGATCATAATGAACAAAAACAATGAACATGGCTATTGTTAGTACGAACAGCTGTAAAGCTAGCAGCTTGTGGAAGACTCTGGTGACCCGCAATGCTCTATGCACTGATCTGATACCATCATTTATTAACCCAGAAAAAAATCATCTTGTTTAACCGGAAAATCAATTCTTCTCCTTCACTGTGCAGTTGCTCTGGATGTATCATGGCTGCCCCTAGCAACTACTGTCCATTATCCATACATGGTCAGCAAGTTCATGTATCGGAATTTGTATCGGGAAGGAAAAAATGGTATCGCATCTCTAGGTTTATTACAGTCCTGCGACAACTACAGATTTTCTTTTTTTTGTCGCATTTGATTTATTGATTGCTGCTGTGATTTAATGAGAATTTCAACAAATATAACAAATAATGCTTTTGAAGAACGCTGCCAACCCTAGCTTTAATAAGCAATCTGTAAAGCTCATTTGATGTAATTCATATTATGTCACATTGCTCTCAGGATAAGCATCAGAAGAGCACCTCTTTTTCCTGCCTGTCACTCCTGTTGTGACCCCGTGTCCTTTGACTGTCCTCTCTCTTCAACAACGTGGGCGCCCTGTGATTTAAAAGCGAGGCGGAAGTTTAGAGATCATTGCCAAGATTTTGTGCACATGTGGAGAGCGTTTGTGGAATCCAACATGCAGGAACAAACGTCAATGTGTTTAGTTTATTACCCTCCATTCTAGTCTCGTTCAGATGACCTCAAACTCAACCAGAGGAACGTCCCAGTTATTACCCAGAAGTTAACACATGGTCCATATCCTGACCTGCAGAGTGTTGGCTTAATGACTTTTCCTTATTCGCCTCTCATGCTTCTTTCTCCAGGACCAATATGACATCATTGAGAAGCACACACAGTCTGGCCTGGAGCTGGTGGAGAAGTATGTGAAATTTGTGAAGGAGCGGACAGAGATTGAGCAGAACTATGCCAAACAACTGAGGTAGGCCTCGCTCTCGTCGTCGCTCTCCGGCGCTTTCTCTGCGTCGCTCAAAGCAGCTTGTGTCAGCATGTGTGTGTTTGCATTTGTGCATGTTGAAAACGCTGTTTATGAAATGTTTGTGGGGTCTTATGACTACTTTGGGACAGAATCAAACTTGTCTCTGAAACACTGGCCTCATTCTCCAGCTGCAGAGTGTGTGCGCTCCCTCTCCCAGTTGTCTCCCGGTCTCCAGGCCCACATGTGTTGTAGTGCTGAGCTTTGCCAGAGAGCAGAGGAAGTGGGAGCAGACTGGCACATGATAGACAGGATGTGGTCAGAGAGGGAGAGAGTGAAAGAAGGAAGAAAAGCTATTTTAATGTGTTCATAGAGGACGGCTGTTTTTAATCCCATTGTATAATACAATGGTTGCATAAAAATAGTTAAATTTAGTCTGCTGTTATCCATGTTTTCCTCATTGAGTTTTTGTCTGCCCATTCGTTTGACGCACTTTCACTGCCCACAGGAACCTTTCAAAGAAATATAACCTGAAACGAAGCGGCAAAGATGAACCAGAGTGCAGGTGAGCCTTTGCAAAGCATATTTTCAAAGAAAACTCAAAGATGATTGAAGACTTTTGAGGTTCAGTTTTTACTTTTTCTATAAAGGAGACGTATCATGAAAAAATAACCTTTTCAGTTCTTGTGCTCATAAACAAACTGTGAAATAAGAAAACCCAGTCAGTTTTTTTGTGGGCTGCTTAGATCAGAAAACATGAGATTCACCAAGCCATTCAGATTTGGCTCTCCTTTCTATGTCACACAAAATATTGATACACATGAGTATTGCGATATTATGTTTTGCGATACTGTATCGCTGTATACTGTATCGCAAAACACTATCGATTTCAATAAAATCTATTGGTGCCAACCATGTCATAGTAGCTTGTCGTAAAGGAGGCTAAATAACGCTCCACAGTTACGCTAAATTGTGGTGAGGGAAAACTGGCATGGCCATTTTCAAAGGGGTCCCTTGACCTCTGACCTCAAGATATGTGAATAAAAATGGGTTCTGTGGGTACCCACGAGTCTTCCCAGTTCGTGCTAACCCCATGCAGTTTTTAGCATGCAGTAAAAATGTGTTATTTTCACCTATTCTAAAATGGTGTGGTGTTTTCTTTATACGATGCCAATTTTCCTAAAATTAGATTTTAAAAATAGCAATATATCACAATATATTGAATCATTACCCCTGTATCATGATACGCATTGTATCCCCAGATTCTTGCCAATACATAGCCATATGTCACTTGCAGTCTCATTAGAATATATCGCCCACAGCTTGAGAACTACATTTGCAAAGGTGCACCATATTTTTGTCGTAAGCCAATCAGAGCAGACTACGCTCTTTCTGGAAGGGTTTTTAAAGAGACGCTAAAACGGAGCGTTTCAGACAGAGAGTGAATACAGATATATTTAAACAGACAGTATGAGAAAAATAATGTGTTCTTTGAACATTAAAGCATATAAACATGTTCTAGTAGAAACCCAAAATACAAATATGAACCTGAAAATGAGCATGATATGTCCCCTTTAAGTAATCACATTTAGCTGTGAAACGATGTCGGCTAAAATTGTGGATTTACATCCTGTAGCCATCCAATAGCGTGTTAAGCTCTCACTGAGGGAACTAACACACAAAACAGAACTGACCTGCAAATAATATCAAACTGTCTTGTCATTAGTTTCATTTGCTGTAGTGTGGGGTTTCTGTTTAAACGCCCCTAGAAGGAAGCAGGAATAAGGAAGTCGTGCTTTTTATTATGACTTGGCCCACTGCTGACTTCTCTTTGACCCTTTGTATGTATCACGTTATCAGTGGTCCCATCACTGTGTTTTTATTTCTCCACCCTTTCCTCTCTCCTTCTTCTAAATGGTAGGTTGTCCAGCTACCAGTCTTTTTTGGACATACTGAATGAGATGAACGACTACGCGGGGCAGAGAGAGCTAATTGCTGAGAACATGATGATGAACATCTGCATCGATCTCACCAAGTATTTGCAAGAGGTCAAGCAGGAGCGAAAGACGGTGAGCGGATCACGAGTGCATCGTGTCAGGCTGGTTGAAGGCCATCTTTACAGCCGCGACTCAAATAAAACCAAATAAATTGAATTAGGCATGTTATCACAGGTAAAATGGTGTGTTTGAGCCTTGTTGTCTACCCTCTAATACATCCTCATCTGTAGCTTGTCAACTATGTTGTAATGGGGTTTTGGGCCATTTGTGCTTTTCTTTGATACAATGATGAGTCCCATTGAATGTATTAGGGGTGTTACTAACAATTATTTTTGTTTTTGATTAATCTGCTGATTATTATATATGTTGTTATAACTGTTTGGTTTAGAAAACAGTAGAAAACAAATGCCCATAACAATATCCTAGAGCCCAAGGAGTTTTCAACCCAATGATATTCAATTAACTATGATATAAAAAGGGCTGGGCAATATTGCCAAAGTCTTCTATCCCGATATAGGTAATTTCATATCTTGATAACGATATATATCACGATATATATTCAGATTCTGGTAATTCAATAAATAGTCTATATGAAATAACCACATGGAAAAGCATATTTTTGTGTGAATTAAAAACTTGTCAGATTAAAAAGTACGGAGTATTTTCTCATTTAATTAAGAACTTTAGTGCAAAATTAACATAACAGTTTCAAGTGAAATTAAAGAGAAAAAAATAATATATATTTCCAACTATACACTATATGTTGACATGCATGCACACAAATACAGAGTACTCAGATTAACAGTTAGTTTGATTTAACTGAGTTTGATGAGAATATTAGTTAGTATGTGCTTGTTATCAATTTAGACAACGTAATAGACTGCTCCAGGGATGACGTATTTTTGTAAGTTAGCATCGCCCTGGTTCCCTCAACAAAAAGCCGATGTGATTTTTTCCATTGGGTTTTGGATTATTGCAGAAAATAAACTTTGTGGCAAACACACGTTTATACACATTACACGTTCTGATAATCTTCACAAATGAACACCACTTCTATGAGTTTTGAAGTGTGAATGCAATCGCCAGAAGTAAAAAGCTAACGTTAGTCTATAAACAAACATACACCACAACGAGGCTATAACGGCAGACGAGTTGGCGCGGTGATGTTTAGTAGTTTCATATAGCCACTTGTTAGCAACCGCTCCTTTTAAGACACATATTTACTGACGAATTTTATGTTGTAGAACAAAACGTTGAAATCTCTTCAGCTTGTGTTAACCACAGACCTTATTTCAGGCATCTAACTAAAGATTCAAGTCCACTTGAATTCCAGATGTGGGAACCGGAAGTCCTAAAACGCTAACTCATTTCTGGGTTTAAGGACTCATTCCTGTAGCACTCCGATATATGATGTAATCACGATATGATTCCATTAAAAGACGATAAATTATCATAATGAATAAAGTGTAAAACCCAGTAAAGCAGCACATTGTCTCTTTTGAGAAAGCCAAAAAAGGCTTAAATGATTAGTCAATTATCACAATAGCTTCAGATTAAGTTTCTGTCGGATCGACTAATCGATTAGTCTACTAATCGCTGCAGCTCTAGAGTGTATTTACTAGTGTGTGCCTGCAGCACAACAGCAGCCTGAGAACAAGCCAAATGGGATTTTCATTTGAGTCTACAGCACTCTCTGCTTAGGAGGAGTGTACCGTAACGGGTGGGAGGAGAATTGAGGGAGATTTAAGGGAGATCTCACTGTTGTGGCAGGAAGGAAGCCTTACTTACTCAGTGTCTCCAGGGGGAGGCATGGTCTGAGCGATGCCATTTCTCTGTGAGGAATGCATTGGCTCTGTCCCACTGGGTTGCAGAACACTGCAGCCAGCTGTGTACAGACTCTCGCTGCAGACGTGATGTCTCAAACAGACACATTGGTATTTGTTTTCTTGTGTTGCTTCTGGAGGTCATTGTTTATTCAGTGTCTGCCCCTGCTGCACATGGCTATCTCTCTCTCTCTCTGTCATCTGACCTGCTTCTTTCCCTCCTCTCACTTGGGTCTATTTTTATGAATGTCTGCAGTATCTGATGGAGGCCAAGAGGGCCCAGCAGAGTTTGGAGAGCACCTACAAACAGCTTGACAGTGTAAGTCTACTCACACAGAAGTTTAAACTTTTTCCTGAAGAGGCGTCATATTTCATTATTACATTTTTATTGTGATAAGCAAAGCTATTAGATATGTTTTTAGAGTCTGTTTTGTCTGTAGGGTTCATTATGAAAAGTTCTCTGTTGGCAAATGGCTCAATGTGGCTGGTCAGGTGGCTACGGTATATTTACCTATAGTAAAAACAGATGGACAGAGTGGAAAGCAGTTCCCCATTTTCGACTCCTACTATCATCAATCCAAGACCTGTTAGGTTATGATTTGAGATGTCCCCTCCCCTATCCGTCTTTCTTTTGAAAGACAGTGAAAAATGCTTTGCTCAAAATAGTAAAACCTCCTCATATTTCATTCAGGCCTCACTTAGCTGATTGAACTGAACATGGTCTTCCTCCTCTTCTCTTCTACCTGTCTTCATCTTTCTGCACTCCAGAGTAAAAAGCGCTTTGAAAGGGAGTGGAGAGAAGCAGAGCGCGCAGCACAGTACGCCGAGAAGACGGATCAAGACATCAATGCCACAAAGGCCGACGTTGAAAAAGTAACCAATCACTTTAAGGATTATTTACCATGATGAAAAGTAGAATCAGATCCACTTGGTTAACCTGTTTACTGTGTGTGTATGTGTGTGTATGTGCTTCCAGGCCAAACAGCAGGCTCATATGAGGACACATGTAGCGGAGGAATGTAAGAATGACTATGCTGCACAGCTGCAGAAGTACAACAAGGAGCAGAACCAGTTCTATTTTAATGACATGCCACTCATATTCAATGTAAGTCATTACATCTGGCGACACTATTACTCAACGCTTATGTTAGTTGTTAAGATGTGGTACAGGAATAACTGGTTTTAGTTTGCCAAAATATTTTTAAACAGTTTTCTTTGGTACAAGGAACTTGAAATAATAAATGACTTGAATGGCATGCACATTATGTAATGACACCGCATTAAATAATAATCCACAGCATTATCTAATAAACAGTCTCAACGCAATATGTAATAAATTTCCCCACATTTTGTAATACATTTCTATATATTGCAGTGGTTATTACAAAATGTTTTTCATGAAAATGTATTTTATTTTAACCTTTAACCTTTAACCTTTATTTTAAGGCTTTTAACTTTTATTTCACCAGGAAGTCTCTTGAGATTAAAATCTCTTTTTCGAGGAAGACCTGGCCAAGATAGCACGCCATTACAATGTTACAAAAATAATTAAATATGTCAAAAACTGACAAACATAGATGGATTATGTAATAACCAACCAAAATGGATGTCCTCTGTCATAAAAATCATTTTAACACTATAACAATAATGTTTATTTTATGAATTCAAGCATGAATAATACTAACACAAAATTCATTTTAAAAGATACAATTAGTTCAGTAGATTATCCTTCATTGGGCAAAACTACATACATTGTCACCGTATTCCTTAACTTTCCTAACGCCAAATTTCCAAAAGAACAGTGGCGAAGTGCGGCCTGCGGCGAGCTGCCATGCAATTTCTACGAAAAGCTGCGGCAACCGCTCCTGAGCTCAGCGAGCTGCGGCCGCTTTATTCTGCAGCGAAGGTCTTTCAAACAAAAGTTGGGAAAAGTTTCACTTTTGGCGGCTTAACTTTTAGAGAGGACCCACAGCCAATCTGTAAACAGATCCTGTGACTCTTGTTACAAAACACAAAATGAAACACATGAATACGCCTCCCGGCTGCAGAAAAATTTTATTATTGTGGCGAGCCACACTTCACCACTGCCTGGTGTGAATTCAGCATAAAAATATTTTGAAATAACCACTGCAATATGTAATGATAATTTTTTAATAATTTTTTTTACAACAGAAATAAATGTTCCACTTGGGTCTTCCCATTGATTCAAAGCCACTCCTCTGTTAAAGCAGTTAATTTTGTTTCACCTATTCACATGCTTGAGTTTTGGCTTTGAAGCTTTCATCAGAGCATAAACAAATATATTTTATTATCATAATTACTGTAACTGTAGAAGCAGATTGGGGGTTTCTGGCACAACTTCAGCTTCTTCAAGGTGCATAGAGAAGGGAAAAAGTCTGACGTGGTCAAAACTCTACAAGTGTTGCTGGAGTTTTGACCTCTTCATAATCATAAATAACTAATCTTATTGCATGATTTTGAGATATACATTGAATTATGGACTATGTATTATGTATTGTCTCTCAGCCCTAATAATGTCAGTGTGTCTGAGCAACTGTTGCTGTGTTGTTTACCAGAAACTGCAGGATCTGGACGAGAGACGGGTACGGAAGTTGGCGCAAGGCTACATCTTGTTCTCAGACACGGAGAAGCATGTGATGCCTATCATTGGCAAGTGCCTGGAAGGCATTACTAAAGCCGGCACAAATATTAATGAGAGGAATGTGAGTTGGTCTCAAAAAAAAAATAAATTCTAAATGGATTTTAATGTGAAGCATGGCTTTATGTTTTAACAGTGCATCTGTTTGAAAATAACTCTGTATCGCTCTTATCCATAATTGCATCTAATGCAGGACTCCATGGTTGTAATAGAGCAGAACAAGTCGGGCTTTGAACGTCCCGGAGATGTGGAGTTTGAGGACTACAGTCAGGGCATCAACCGAGCCTCGTCTGACAGCAGCCTGGGCACGCCTAAAGGCCCCATGGAGCTCCTGGGGAAGAACAGGAGCAAAAACTTTTGGCTTTTAAGGAAAAAGAGCAAGGTAGGACCTTCCACATTAGGCTAATCTAGCCTAATGACTAATTGCATCGTGGTAATTGTGCAACGAACGCCCTCCATCGATAATCAACGACAGCAGATTTGCTCTGCAGGAGGGTAGTCAGACAGATTAGTGGGTGACTCCCTGCACGTCAATGTTTCAATGTTAGTGTTTAAGCCAGCAGGAAGGAGCCAGGAAATCCCCTCTGCAGAGAGCACTCAGGATGGACCTGTGGTTGTGGCTACACGCACACACACATACACGTATATACACAACTTCTCTATGGCTCAGTATAATAATGCATGAACCTTTTTCATTATATTATAACTCACACACCTCGACACTTCTAGAACTGGTCCTTTTGCATGACTCTGCCCCCCCCGTCCCCCCTCCGTTCCCCTACACATCCTCCCTCCTTCTGCACCGTGGTTTCCAATAGGTCAACTGGCAGTCAGCATTCTGCTGTGCTTGTGCTTTCATCAGCACGGGGCCCAAACAACATTGCATTTTCCTCTACAGGCATCCACAAACACACTGCTTCTATTATACTACCCAGAACCTAGCATTATGTGTGTTCATCACAATAACATCTTTTGTAACAACGGTCGGGGTGACACCGCGTTTGCCAGGTCAGAAAAACTGGATCAGGTCCAACCACACATTCATGCAAAAATGTCAACATTGATGTTTTTTGGTCTCGAGAATCTATTTGGGTCACTACATTGCAAATCATGGATCTCAAAGGTTGCTGAGGTCTGGTGATATGAGTGGCTGACCACTAACCAGCTCACGGCCCCCCTCCACCCCCCCCTCCTCCTCCTGCATCAGCACTAAACGCCCCCTTCTTTCCTCCCTGCGGTGTTTGCTTGTTCTTCTCTCTGCATGTCTTACATACTGGCTGTGCTCACTCTTCCTGTTCTGTGTATATGTGTGTGGCACACTGCTCTGTGTCACCAGTCATGCTCTCCCAATTAGGCCTGCAGAGCAGTATGAATAGGAGGCTGACTATATTGGCTTGAGTGAGCTTTTTGGTTTATGTCTGGCCACCCTAAACATCCCCACTCTTAGCTGTTCTCCTGTACTTAGAGTCCCATAACTCTCAAGAGAAGTAGCACATAGCCAGTAGATGTTCACATAATGATAGTGCTGTGCTTCCAGCTCCCAGTATTTACACAAGGGACCTTGTCGTAAGGCTGTTTTAGACATTCACTATTGAAGACCAGAAGACGTCAGCCTCCTGTGTAATTTAGCTAATAGATCCCGACCCCACCTTTCCACAGAGGCATACAGCTGACACACAGGGAGGTGTAGTGTTTTCAAGTTAACCACTCTAAAAGGTCATACAGGGCATTCATCAAGCCCTAAATAATCTATATGCACAAATCACACTTTGGTAATTAAGCAGGCAATGTTTAACAACTGCACTGATCTATGCATTGATATTTTATCTATATAGGTCAAAGGATAACACAGGTTGAACTGTGAAACATGCATTTTTGCACAGAATCCTAATGATTGAGTTGGCTGATTCAGCGTAAAGAATGTTTTTTTCTTTATAAAATGGGTCTTATTTTCATATTTGTGGCTAGTATACCTGCCATATGTCTCCCGGCTCATTCTGTCCGCATATTGAAGTGTCCTTGAGCGAGATACTGAACTTAAGTTGCTCCCTGGTGTTTCACAGCAGCTCACTGTTCCTAATGTCTAGCATGGGTTAAATGCAGGGGTCAAATTTCATGTATCTGCATGTGATGTTTAAAATAAAGTATACGTTTATGAACAAAATTGGAGAACGGTTCTATAGAAAAATGACTAATCTTATTATAAACCGGCACATCAGAGCATAGCAAACCCATGAAATAATAAGTATTTTAGATAAGCCCAGTTTTACCCATTTGGGGGGTAAAAATCTCCAAAAATTTCCATCGTCAGTTTCACTTCCAAGTAAGTAGTTTAGATAATTGGGGCGAGATTTGATGACCTATTAAATTAAAGTTGTGTCCTTGCAGTATCCCCATTAGGCGTGTGACAATATGAAAATTTCATGTCCCGATTATCCTGGCTAAAATGATTGTGATTCACGATATCATCCCAATAATCAGCAAAATATGCTTAAAACTCTTAAAATGGCACTTAAACATACCGGAATCACAATACCTTACATTTTGCATCACAGATACAATACACGCATCTTTTTTCAGTGAACATCATAAAGGATAAAAAACAATAACAAATAGACGTTCGTGAGCCGGACGTGTCGCGCAGGACAGGCTCATTTGCATAAAGGACTGTTCCCTGCCTTTTCATTTTGAAAGAGCAACATCCAATGAGAAAACTCCACCGACACACTCGGCCTACCAATCTTGTAACTTCATCACTCAGTCAGTCACTCAGTGACATACTTGCGTGTGAAGGGCTGGCCCTCTGCGTTCCAGCCAAAAATAGCAAGATTGTGCGAGTCTGTTCTTTCTGTTAATTCCTGTTGACCTATTTTTTTAAAATCAGGCTCTATTTTTCATTTCTCTGCCATGATAGTGAGCTAGACAGCTTTTTCAATTCACTCATGTAATAGTCATTATTATTCAGATCAGGGAAATTTACCGTGATCAACTTATTGTGGGTGTTCTGTATCGCGATCCGTGATCCATTTTCTTTAAGCGCTTCACATTTGGTTTAGTCCGCGGTTCCTCACTGAAAGCTCGCTATACCCTCCCACCTGGCCTGACTGCAGGTGTTGGGCTGCTGTGGCTCTGGTGTGGGAGCTTTGGTTGGTTGCTCGCTGTCTTGTTTTTGTATTTTTTTATTTTTAAATCTCTGTTGATGAGAGCCAAAGAGACAGATGTGTGTTTGTGCTTTCATGCTGGGCTTGCTCCAGTGTTGTCTTCCTGGCTTTGTGGTGTGCTTTAAGGTGTTGATGGTGTCTTTTTCTTTCCCTTGTCACCTTGTTGTTTTTGTCTTCCCCCGTCTTCCCTCTTTTTTTTCCTATCCTTCCACCCCCTCCCCCCCCCCCATCCTGTACACCGCCTGCATACCTCATGCTCGGGTGCTGGTACTTCGGGTCTCGCCCCCCCCCACACCCCAGCTCTCTCCTTCCACGCTCCCACCTTTCTCCACACCCCCCGCCCCCTCGCCTGCTAACGGACCCCCTTCCCCCAAGTTTGGCCGGGACCCCCTGTCGTACTGTTTGAAGGAGATCAATAAGACAGTCAAACCCAGAATCTCTTCCTTCCGGACACTCAGGAGATCGGTGAGTCACCAGAGGAGAAGGTTTGGGTGCCGGGAAACCTCCACTCATCGGGGCTCGCACATCATCCTGTGAATGACTGAATTCCTTAGATGACATTTTGAACACTTGAACATGTAGCGTAGATCTTTACATCTTACAATGGCTCCTTTGCTATTCTTAAAGAGGACATATTATGCTGATTTTCAGGTTCATTCTAGTATTTTGGCTGTGCTGCAGCATCTCTTTTCAATAAATCAGAGAGAGAGATAATTAAAAGATAAGCAATATAACATAGAATACAAAGTAATTAAAAATAGAATAAATACATTGTAAAAAATCATAAGCACATGAAAAGAGAATTTTTTTTTAAATGGGATTCAACCCAACCAAATTCTTTGGCTCCAGTTTTGCTCTAACTAGCTTTGTTTGAGAGTGTGCCAAACTAGCTGCTAGGCAGGTATTATACAAATATGTTACTTGGTGACATCACCATGTTATGGAAGAAAAGGTAGGACTTCAAGCAAGACGTTTCAGGCAGTTCAGGAGCAGTGTTTCTGTCGGGGAGAGTAACTTTGCAGACCTTTTACAAGCAAAACAACTATATAATACACTAAAGGAAAAGCACAAAAGCATAATAGGTCCTCTTTAATAACATGTTAGCATTAGTGTGGAAAGCAAGAATCACATTTATAAACTTTTAAATTATGAGATTTTCCTATACACATACTGTTTCTTTCCCCCTCAGAAGTTTACTCCAGAGAGGATCACGGTAATATGGACAACAAAACTGGTGTGGGTGTCTCAGTTGTTTGACACATATACAAACGGCCACCTCTCCATTACAACAGCTCATTATAATAACTTTCCCCTCACAAAAACTGAAAAGAACTGCAGGAGTTTCTGTGTTTGAACGCCTGAACATCATGTTATGTGGCAAAAGGCTCTTGAGTTTGTATTGGAGAGGTGGCCACCTGGTGGTGGAGCAAGAGAGGGACGCTTGGTATCACAAGAGGAGTTTCAAAGTAGTCTTTATTGTCTCTACACTTTCTTGGGTCACTTTTTCCATCCAAGATTTTATTTCTTGAACTTATAGTTTTAGAAATCACCCAATATAAAGTTATTAAAGTGTGCTCCATCATATTTGTTGGTTCATGGGTGGCGGTTTTGGGTTCAGCTCACTGTTGAACATGAGCTGGCTTGACTTTATTAATAAACCTAAAAACAAGTGTGTAACCAGGTGATCTGAAACTAATGTTTTGTCAGTTAAACATGGCCTTTGAGCTGAACTCAAACCGCAGACTGAGGTGTTTGTTTTCAATCCCCATGGTTACTGACTTATGAAAGTTCAGTGTTAACAACGCCTCTTTCATGTGAACTCTTGCAGCCTACGGTGACGGAGGACTTCGCCCATCTTCCTCCAGAGCAGCGCAGGAAGAGGTTACAACAGAAGCTAGAAGAAATTTGCAAAGAGCTGCAAAAGGAAGTAGATCAGAGGTGTGTGTGTGTGTGTGTGTGTGTGTGTGTGTACGTACAGTATACGTGTGTATCCGTCTGCGTATTAATAACCATCTCTGTTAGAACTCCTCTGGTGGGAGTGTTGATACAATATTCATGCGGTGCACATCAGTGTGTATAACCCTGTGGTGTCTGTGTGAGGGTTTGAATTGTTTACCCTGAGCTCTGCAGGGAGCTGATTTCTCCTGAAAGTCACCCCCCTTTCCTCCCGTGTTCCTCTCTCTCTCTCCTCTCGTCAGTGAGGCCCTGGGGAAAATGAAAGATGTTTATGAGAAAAATCCTCAGATGGGAGACCCTGCTAGTCTGGCATCCCAAATCAGCCAGACGTCTCAGAATATAGAGCGACTCAGAGGAGAGGTCAACAAGTATGAGGTAATCTAGACCTTTGTAGTTTATTCATATTATGAGGTGAGCCCATTGAAGTGTTTTTTTTGTGATAGTGGACTATACAAAAGAACATGAACTTGGTCCATCTACTATTAAATGCACAATAAACTATTCAAGATCTCCTTTTTACTTTCTTTTATAGACTTGGCTGGCCGAGGCAGGAGGTCGAGGGGAAACGTTGCGCTATAAACCTCACACATTCAACAACAACGGAGCGCACGATGTACTCAGGTAACACTAACCTCTACTAATAGACGGATGATGTCTTATCTGCTCTGTACAGGAAATGTTGCATGTTTTTTTTTTTCTCTCTCTCCAGCCCTGACGGAGCTCACTCCGATGAAAGCACTCCTGATCCCTCCCAGGCCATCTACGCTGAGTTTGATGACGACTTTGAGGACGAGGAAGTAACCGCACCTATAGGGAAATGCACAGCCATGTACAGCTTCCCTGGTATGTCACTGGCTGTTGTTTAGCTGACTAGGATGTCTGTTTCCTCTGAACTTCAGCTATCTACTTGGAAATCAGTGGCCTTCCTCTGAATTGTAAACATGCAAATTGTTTTTTACTACTGTTGGTGTGTTGTTGATGTTATGTAGGTAAAACACTTCTACAGTTGGAGGAGTGTTTTTCTGTCTCTGCGCCGACGACAGCTATGGCCAGAGGCTTTATGTTTTTGGGTTGTGCATCCATATCATTCTCATGAACGCGATATCTCAGGAACGCCTAGAGGGAATTTCATTAAATCTGACTCAAACGTCCATCTGGACTCGAGGATGAATTGATTAGATTTTAGTGGTCAAAGGTCACTGTGACCTCATATCTGCCCCATTCTCATATCATCTCAGGAACGACTTGAATGAATTTCTTCAAATTTGGCACAGAATTGTCCAAGTGGACTCAGGGATGAACTGATCAGGAGGTCAAAGGTCAAGGTCACTGACCTTACATCCGTCCCATTCTCACGAATGCGATATCTCAGGAGTGCCAAGAGGGAATTTCATTTCATCTGGCACAAGCGTCCACTTGGACTCGAGGATAAACTGATTAGAATTTGGTGGTCAAAGGTCACTGTGACCTCACAAAACACTTTTTTTGGCCATAACTCAAGAATTCATTTGCTAATTATGACAATTTCACACAAATGTCTAACAGGATAAAATGATGAAGTGATGACATTTTGGACAGACATGGATGTAAACTGCAACTTGACAAATTGGAGGAAGGCCTGAAGGGACGGGCAGTCTGTTGCTGACTTGGCGGCTTTCTTGCTTGGCTGGGTTTTTCTTTTGGATAATTTTTTAAATAGAGCTTACTCTTGTTAGTTTCTCAAGATAATCAACCTTTAACTTTAAGCATCCTTTATTTTCTGTGAATATAAGTGAGCTACATGGAAATTTGGAGATTAGAGGGTGCTAGTTGGCAGTGACAAATAAGTGTATTTTTTTATGTTTTTGTCATTTGTGGATGCATATAGTTTTCAAAATTATAGGAGCTTGCCTTTTGATCGGCAAATACCACAAGTAGTCCTATCAATAATTCATAATTGTGAAGAAAATAGGGAGAAAAGTATTTCTCAAACCTGCATAAGGAGCGAGGTCACAGCCATATCACGAGTCAAAGGTTTTTAAACTAGTCCAGCGATATTTGCTACCATCCCGTTTGTCTCTCTTTCAGGTGCCAGTGAAGGGACCATCTCTATGCAGGAGGGGGAGGTGCTGGCCGTGGTGGAGGAGGACAAAGGGGACGGCTGGACCCGTGTTCGGAGGAACAATGGGGACGAAGGCTACATACCCACATCTTATGTCACCATCAACATAAACAAATGACAGACATAATGAGGAACAAGAGAAGAAGAAATGGTCACTCCACCAAACTGTATGCAGTTCTTCCCATGGGACCAATCATAAAGAAGCCACAGCACTATGGGCGGGACCACCGGTGTGATCCAAATAAGGTGCTTTGATTTCTTGAGAGAGGTGCCCCGAACGGGCAGAGGAATGGCGTTCCTCACGGCTTACATTACATTATTGTAATCCCAGTTACCTAAGCCACCTAAACCACAACTTTTTGATATAATGTCACAATAACTTTTTGGTTTTGGTTAAACAATGTTGCATGGATCTTAGGCACTATCACGGTACGAGTGCTCGCCTGGTCCCACGGCCTAATAAGGCATTAGCTTCTGAATATGAGAGGAAGAAGTAGAGGTGGAGGAGGAAGATGAGTGCTGCTGCCATCTTTACACTGAGTGTTAATACCATTAAAACCTAGGAGGAAGTTACCTCACATGTCTACCTTTTTTTTTCAGTTAAAAACTGACCTGCAGTTCTCATTCGTGTCACGCGTGCCACTTTCTAGCTTTACTAGCACTTGCGAAGATGTACGGCACCGTCACTTTGCTCATGGTTGGACTCAAGATCCTGAGTGAGGTTTCACTTTTGGTTTTCAGCTATTCGTGAGACCAAACGTGTAGACGGCTCTCCCATCGTGCTAAATCACATGCACACAAACACTCTAATGTTCAGACAATCACAGCCATATCATCATTTAAGTCCATTTTCAATCCATAGCAGTAACCAGGATATAGCTGTTGTTTTCTAATAGTTACAACCTGAACATTTTGCTAAAAATAATTTATTACAAATGTGTATGTTCTATGAATAACATGTTCAAGTCTGACAGAAGTTGTACTTTGTATTAAGGATGTTCTCACATTGTTCTTCCCCCCCTTGCACACATCGTGGACAGCCTGTAGCCACAAAAGGGAGTAAATAATGCACAAATAAAGTGTGCTACATTAAGACTATTTATGTAATAAATAATATATATTTTAGCTATCACAACACCACTATTGTCTTATTAGCTTTTTTATCCATCAAATAAAGATTGTTCCAGTGTGAGAGAAAAATAAAAACTAATCATGTTTTTGTTTGGATTTACGTCACATCTTCTCAAGTCGATCCATGTCCTGTTTTTCTACGTTGTTATAGAGCCAGCAAGAAGCAGGAACTGCTCATGTGTCTTTGGTGCCTTTCTGGTTAAAAGCATTGTGTATATACCATTTTTTTTTTCTTTTTTTTTTTTTGCATATAAGACATTTTGTTTTCTTAATAAATGTAAAGCACATTTCAAAGTTAGAAGTGGTTTTCATTTCTGGACTTGGAAAATAAATATTTGAAACAAACGGTGTCTGTTGGTCCTGTACAATTTGTAAAAATGTTTTGATTGGTTTTGTGAGTTTGAGGTCTATAAAGTAGTGACACCATTTCAACTCAGTCAAAACATTTCCTGCTCCCCGGGACAGTTAAGTATATGCTTGTGAACATGAATCACTTTTACCTGAAACTGTGGAACTTGAATCTGTGGTTAGTCAGTGGGTGGATGGAAGATTTTTTTTGCAGGTTTACAGTAAATTCTGCTTTATGAAGAATGAATTTCATGTTCATGTTCTTTTCCAAATCATTTCTTTGTGACATCAGATGTTTGATGGATGTCTCTCTTATTTCTAGTTTTGTTACACAATCGTGCAAGTTCACAAAACCCTAACTTAGCTGTGTGCACAGAAATAACATGAATTCTGAAAGGCTTTTCCTCCATGACTTGGAATTAGTTTAAGATGCTGTAAACATCCAGGAAACCATGCTTTAGCTCTTATCAAAATACAATCTGCCTGGTGGTCTTATTGATTGAATACTGTTATTGGCTCCGGCCTGCCCAGCCAAGTTTGATCAAAATATATACATATATTTATATATATATAAATTATATATACAAATAAAATATATAAAATCAAGTTTGTATTTATTTATTTTATTGAATATAACATTATTTTAAGTTTGTTGTTAATTTTCTTTCGTACAAAAGCTATATTTCAGCTGGGTGTTTTCATTTTTTGATTTTCTTTTGCTGCTATTTTATGTAAAGCGCACTGGGAGCTCTTGAGTATGGAGGATGGAACCTGCCAAAGTCAAAAAATAAATAAATGACTCAATAAATAAATTAAGTCATTAAATGTAGTAAAAATAATATTATAAATAAATATAGTCATTAATTAATGGATAAATTAATATTTCTGTTTTAATTTGCTTCTTTATTTATTTATCCTTGTTTATTTATTCTTGTGTTTAATTTACCCTTCTATTTTTTATGTATTTATTTTTGTTCATTCTTAAATTTATTTATCTATCTTTTATGTTTATTTTTTCTTTATTTTTTTCTTTATTTTTAAATATGTATTTATTTAAGTATGCATTATGTAAGAAAATTAAAACAGAAATATCAATTTATGTCACACTTATCAATTAATTAATGGCTACATTTATTTCTAATATTATTTTTGCTACATTTAATGACATATATATTTATTTAACGAGTAATTTATTTATTTATTTTTGGCAGGTTTCATCCTCCGTACTTGGGCACCATAACAAAATCAATAATTTTACATTAAAAGTCTTTAAAATCATCTCAGGAACATGTGCATGTTGCTTGAGAATCAGTCAGAATAAGAAGAGGAAGCTGCACACGTAGTAACTCTTGCATTTTAATTAATCAATCAGTATTTTGTCAATGAGGTTGATCAATTTAAATTGCATTGCATTAATGAGTGTGTCGCTTCCTTTTCTCAATGTTTCAGGGGATAAAGGTTGTGATGACATTATCCAATAGCTGAAGACAAAATCACAGTACCTTTTATTTAATATAATGAGGAACAGACACAATTATTTCAGGGGCCCCAGAATGACCCATCAACTGATCAGAGTAGATGCAGGTCACTCCCAGTAGGTGGCACTGTTGCATCATTTCTTAGGGATGTGGCTCTCTGCATAATTATGTTTTCAATATAGGCCATGCATTTGCATACCTGATTAAATTGCGCTGGCTTCAAAACCATACTGTTTATAATGACTAATTAAATAACCCCAAATTGGCAGACGCCCCACTTTCATACTCACCTCAGACTAGTGAAGAGAAAGACAATGAAAGTGAACTTGGTCAAACAGGTTTAAACAGAATCATTCTGTGATATTTCAAATTAAAAGTCACTGGGGAGAAATGATGCTGCTCAGCTAAGGAAGCGTCCAGCGGCGGCGTGCTGTGGCATTGACTGACTGGTCAAATGACTGAGGAATCAGATCATCATTTGTATGC
The DNA here is from genome assembly GCA_916701655.1 of Sebastiscus albofasciatus. Lineage (NCBI taxonomy): Eukaryota > Metazoa > Chordata > Actinopteri > Perciformes > Sebastidae > Sebastiscus > Sebastiscus albofasciatus. The sequence continues at coordinate 47,109 of CAKAOI010044158.1, read as the reverse complement.
AAAGCCTTTAGTCTCAAGAAAGGTCAGCGTTTCAATAAGGCTACTGGATCCAGCCAACATCCTGCGCCTGCCTACAGCTGGGAGACAACACTGCATCCTGGCACCTGAGCTCAGCCTAGTGGGGACATTAAAGGGTAAATCCTCACTGAATACCATATAATAAAGACTAAAACAGCTGCGGTATTATCTGGAGGTTTGAACCCACACAGAGAGGCACAACAGCAATTGTCTGCCCTTTGTAAGTGATTACAGGTATACCCTTTTAAAACAGACAACAGAGATGGGAAAATTTCACCTCGGCTGTCACAGTTTACCATACCAGTTAGCAACATCTATTATCTCTCTCCTAGCGACAGGGATTAGACCGGAGCTGCTCCAGTGGTTTGTAACATCCTGCAGAATTATCTTGAAAGATGCTTTAGCAAGAGGATGTAGATACCATAGTTGTACAAGATGACATTTACAAGATAAAATCTCTATTAGTGTATCTTCTCCACGTCTTACACGGAATTAAGTGTCACTTTCAGTGGGCTACCTCCGAGGCTCTGAGAGGTGAAGCCAATGTGGAAGTGCTTTAAACTTGTATTCTTTCTAACAGCCAGCAGGGGGCGACTCCTCTGGTTGCGAAAAGAAGTCTGATTGTTTAGAAGTCTCTGAGAAAATGACCCTACTGCAACTTGATTTATTAGCTCAGTAAACATTGTAAACATGAGTTTATGGTCTCAGTCACTAGTTTCAAGTCTTCTTCAATACAGCATGATGTTCATTTAGTAAATTATGGTCCCATTTAGAGTCAAATAGACCATAAAGCAGGGTATGCATTAGGGCGTGGCTACCTTGTGATTGACAGGTTGCTACCACGGTGTTGTCTGGTGTGGGAGTTGTCTATGTTTTCATCTTAGAACTTTAATTCTTCCACAGTGTGTTTTCAGCTCATGAAAGTTAATTGTAACATTTTTGGTCACCTGAAAATGTCCTATTCAGCGTTTGGTTGTAGTTAGCGCCACCCTCTTTTGTCACTTCTGGTTGCAAAAAAATCGGATCCGACTTTTTTGGTCCCGATACCGACAGTGATACCTGGGCTTTGTGTATTGGCCGATACCAAGTACTGATCCGATACCGGTGTTTAATTAATAAGCTGTATGTCTCACTGTGTGGAAGTGACTGGGATCATTCTTTTATGTGTAAGGCAACAACAGGCTCGACTTAAACATCGCTTTCCTAACTTATTAAAACAAAATGTAACAAATAGATTTAAATTTACTTAATTTTTAATCATTAAAATAATAAATTATGCACCAACAACATGGCAAAAAATCTTCAAAATGAACAGGAATTACAATTCAGGTGTAAACCGTTTTAATGCAGCAACAAAAATGGTCAAAACATTAATAGGAATTAAAATTCCAGTATATAATATATATAGAATACAAACATAGATATGCCCCATTGTTACCGATCCAGCTATGTGAGTCAGTATCGGCCCGATATCCAATCTGGTATCTGTATCAGTGCATCCCTATTCTTATATAGAGTGCATGCACTCTATATAATGTTTGTTTCACCAATCTATCAACTAGAAAAAAAAGACTTTCTTCTACTGTGTAAGAAAAAGATAAAGGATATACATTAACTTGTGCACTTATGGCTCTGTGTGAATTCTCATGAATACTCATTATGAGCATCGTGGGATGAAACAAACAGTAATGAATATGCTTGGGGTTTTAAAAAAGAAAAGAAAAAAGATTACAACATTTTCTGTAACCTTGTATAAAAAAGTTAGATCACGTAGCACTGCAGAGTCAGAGGTTGAGCATGATTTCACTGTAGAAAGAAATGGGAGGCTGTCTTCCACGAGAGCATGTCGTGATGTTGTGTGGTTGCCTATCGAAATGCCTCCAGCATCAAAGATTAAACGTCGACGTTGTATCTCAGAGGTTGTTGATGTGCGTGTGGCGGTTAGGTGTTTGCATTTATTGTAGTGATCGTAGAAAGCCAACGAAGCTCACCTTCCACTTCACTGACCTAATTATATCTGATCTACTAATGAGCAACATCCTGATGATCACCAGCAATCCTTTTAGGTCAGTTGAATATTATGGCATACAAGATGAACTATAAACAATCACGTTCTGGCAAGACTTCAGCATCTGTATTCTGTGTCAGTCTCCATAAGAGTGTAAGTGAGGTATTACACCTCTTTTGTTATGGTGGGGGTGCTGCCGTTACAAAATAAGTGATTATTTCTCTGCCTGCTGCACCACAGGTGATTAAAGATTTAAGAGCTCGATCTTCCAGCAGTTGCTGCAGGAAAAAAGAGAGAGATGGAGGGAAACCTTTAAGCTTTTCAGCAGCTCTCTCCGTGTGGTCTAATAGTATGTAATCTTACTAAGCCAATGCGAAAATGCAATTTACAAGATTAGCAGGACGATCTCTTAATAATGAATATTTCAAGTTCAGAGTTTGTAGCACCTTCTCAGCTGCTTTGTGATATGGAGGATGGAATTCATGAATAAACAAGCAACTTTTGCAGCTGCTTTGTGAAGACTTTATTGTAGATTTATAAATAAAAGTCCCTCAGATTAATCACTGCCTCATGTTCGTTCCTGCGGCACAGCTTGAGGCCAATTTTGAGTCTGTTTACTACTTCTGTCTTCTTCTCGCAGCCATTCTGCCGAAGCTTGTTATCGCCACATTGGTGGCACTCTGCATTTTTGGATCCAAAGAGCCTGTGATAAGCTCCACCAATCAAACGTATTTTAATACCACCATCAAGCCTGTATTGAGCTCCAATGGAGCCAGGAGTAACAGACTCGGCTGTCAGCTTCATCACTCAGAGTAAATCCAGTATAACCAGTAAATAATGATCAATGGGATATTGAGTCATCCAGTTCTCCACACAAACCCCCAAATCAAATCAAAATTTCATGTTATAGTCAAATTTAACAAATCCCAACAGAGGCGATTAGCTCTCGTTTTTAAGCGTTACATCAGTGAGCTGCAGGCCTTTACAGCAACAATCCCCTGCTCTGTTGATATTTGGCTTCGCGGACAAGACAGGCAGATGTGAAATTGGACAAAAAAAATGTTTTCACTTTTCTCCTTTTTGAAATTGCAAAAAAATAAATGGAAATGCACTTGAAGCTCATGTACACAGAAAAATATTCTATTCTATTTCTATGTTCATGTATCAACAAACAGACTCCAGACTGCTAGACTTTGTCCGAAATCATATACTATGCACTACATACTCAATACGTGTGCTATTGTTCAACATACTTTTGTGTGAATAAACAGTAGTGTGTATCTTTTCGGATGCACAGAGCTATAATTTATGTCGTCACTTCCTGAGAGCCTCCGTGCTGGTTGGAGACGTGTAACCATGGTAACCCGGGCAAACCTCATGTGACCAAAACGACGATTTGTGAGAATCAAAGTCTGAATTAAATTAAAATACACATTTTGCCTAGAAAAGTGAAATCTTATACTTACACTTACACTTAAATTGAAGTGTTATTGATGTTACAGAGCTGTCCATCAACATCCGATATTAATGTTGTTGTCACTACTGTATTGCATTGTGGGATATTTATGCCGCCGTAGTGTCCAGCGTTGCATAGTGTAATATTTCACCAGAAATTGTATGCAATTTGCATACAATTGGTTCCATACTAAGGTTTCGGACATACTACAATATCTCACGTACTGTTTTAGCGTACTTAAAAGCATGTTAGTGTGGGATTTCAGACGCAACCCTAAACTTTCATTGTTTCCACTCAGAAATTCTAAATCAACCATAACTGGTTAAAGGTTTAAGGTTAGAGCAACTATCTGGGAGACGTCTTTCTCTGCCAGCAACAACAAGGGAATCAAACATGTTACAGAAGATTACTTATTTTTTTGTTATTTACAAGAACAAAGACATTCTTGGATTTAAAGTGACAATCACATTACCATAAAAACAATCATAACCACTTAAACACACATAACTGCTGTTGTAGATTATATTGTTAACTTGTTGATAAAAAGGAATATTGTTGCTCTCCCTTTTGACTCTATCTCAAGGATCTTGATATTTGTATTCACAACAGCTTGTTTCATAACTTGTTTTCCATGTGCATTGATTCTTTCTGGTTGAAGTAATGTCTTTATAGTAGATTTAAATAAGGAGTGGTACCACAGTGGGGTCCCATGATGACAGCGTAGGTGAGTGTATTTAAAAAGGGATGTGTGCGTTCTGCTTTGCTTAACTTGTTAGAAATTAATCTTTGTGTTAAAAGATGTCATTGGTGTTTGCACATAAACTCACAACATACACAACTGTCAGTAGTGTTAACAGTGTTCTTATATATCTTTTGCCAACCCCACTCCAGCCCCAGTTCCCTCCCACACCACTTCTTGGTCCCTTGGGGTGTTCAGCTCAGTTATTTATTTGTTGATTTCTTCAGGGTGACAATATGCTCTGAAAAGGGTTGCCAGGTTTTATGGAAGGTCTTGAGGGAACCTCTCAGGGAGAACCTAATCCTCTCACTGCAGTATCTCCTGAATCCATCTATTATGAGTAGGTGGGGAGGGATATGGCTATTTAAGGAGCCTCCTAGCAGACAGAGTGGTGAATGCAATAACTTGTTGTGTTGCTTTGGGTGAGTTGGGCTTTGAAGGAATTCTAAAAAGGGCAATGAGGGGGTCAGGGTCTACTGTTTTATCTATAACAAGACCCCACTAAAGTATATCAAATGTTGCAGGCCAAAATGTGCATATAGCCAGTGGGTATTTGTTTACATCTGTTGCATGTATCAGTTTCTGTCAGGGTACATCTTGGCTAGTCTTGCATTGGTGGAATAGACTCGGGGTAAAATCTTGCACTGCAGTAGACTTGCACATATAGAGAAGGTGTATACAAGGTCTAGTATATGTCCCCATTGCTTATCTGATATGATGGCCCTTAGGGAGTCTAAACAAGTTGAGTTTACCTTGAAAATGTAATCAAATATGATTGAAGTGAGCCCATTTAGCTTAGTATTAAGCAATAAAAAGAGTCAATCATAGAGTCAATCATAGGGGCAGTTGGGAAATTGGGGGAATTGATTTTGCACAAAGGGTTTAATCTGGAAGAAGCGGAACAAGTGCATATTTGGAAGGTTAAATTTTATTGATAAATCTGCAAACGGGGAAAAAACACCTTTAACATAAAGGCCACTTATACCCTTTTGTCACCAAAATTAGTGCGTATATGCAGGGTTTTTTTCACGTTCAACGTCACAAATGCGCCGGAAAACAGGGTTAGTAAACAGTGAAAATGTTACGGTGGTTACTTTTTTTTTTTTTTTTATATCTGTTACTTATTCAGTCTCTCTTTAAAACTCCCAAACCAGAGTTGATGATTGCTGGAACAGTGGAAAGACTAAGAAAGACGTTTTATTTTGTTTCTGTCGAGTTTGAATGAAGTACGATCAGCGAGGTAACGTTTCTGTTGTCTGACTGGAGTCTGGTGGCTTTGAGGAGAGCTTATTAATTGTATGTTAATAATTAATCCAAATCCTGTTGATTTTATTCATTATATATTCACTTCAACGAGGGTCACATAGTATAGCACCGGAAAAAGGGCAGAAAATTAGCGTGTCCACCTGGATGTCATGTTTCCATCACTGCCGATTAGAGTTGGAGCCGATAAATACTCGTGACTAGGGTTATTTTCCCGGGAATGAATGCCGATTGGATCCTTTCCCACTGAAGACAAAAGTCAGATGTTAGTGGGTGTTAGTGGGTTTTTTTTGTCCAGTGGGAAAAAACGGGATCTGAGCAGGATGATAGGAATAGGTGGATGCGAAAGACCGGAGCTAGACCTGACAGAGGCCAAACTGTCTCCTAACCAGGGTTGGTAATGGTAATCTATATCTACTTTAATTTCGAGAGGTATCAACCGACCAAAGTGAAAGACACAACGGAGGATGTTTCCATCAGAGCCCACTGGGGTTGTTCGCCCGGCCGGTGTCTTATTAGTCTTCCAAAAAAGACGTTTGTTGAGGTTACAGGTCCCATAGTATTGATGGAAATTTGGCAATGCCAGACCTCCTTTAGACTTGCCAAGATGAAGGACTGTTCTCTTTAAACAAGCTCATTTATTACACCATAGGTACGAGTTTATCAGTTGATCAATATTGGAATGAGTTGGAAGGCATACAGAAACTGGAGTAGCACCACTGTTTTATTAGATGAACACATAGGACTGTGAAAAGATGTTTGTTGACATAAGAGCACTGAATACAAAAATTGAATTAATAAAATCAAATGCCTTGTTAACCAAATGAGCAGAACTCAAACAGACATTATTTTCGATATCTTTATATCTCGTCCTTGAGCACTACTTGGTACTCAACATCAGAAAATGAAGGACCTTCACTCTTTTGCTGTTATAATTTCATAAAAATGGAGTTGAGTATCTTTTCAGATTCAAGAAGCTTTCGAGTTGAACACACACCAAGTCGTATGATTTACTGTTATTCTTAATTGAGCTGCAGGACATTTCACATATTTGTGTAATGGAGGCGATTCAGTTTAATAGCTCCTCAGTGAAATTGCCAGGTACTTAATGGATAAGTGTGTACAGAGATCAGATTTTTCATGCAAATAGGGGTGATTAACTGAGGCAGGCAATTTGGCTGCCAAGACATTTGAATGGGGACTGAAACATTTGTACTTATTACTGAACTGAATGGACCAACAGTTGAAAAGGAAAGACGACAGACACGTTTTAAAAGCATAATAAAGCTCATTTTCAATTTGGTCTTGTTTTCCTAGTTTTTGTCATCATGAAAACGGATTGTAACTCTTAGTATAGTGGGACATGCCTAGACAACTGTACTGTTTCTCTGTCTGAGCTTGCCTTCTGTAGTTTCTAAAGAAGACTAAATCAAAGTCTGAAGCAGCAGGAATTTCTGACCTTTGGGATATTGTACAAACTTTGTCCATGCACCCATTGGAATATATTAGCCCCAGATAGAGGGAGGAAACATTTCCATTTAGAGACAATATTTCTGTCCTGAATTGATCCCTTTGGGTAGAAAGGCTCCAGGCGCCGGAGTGCCCCCAAAAAGTTCAACTAATTAAGTGGCTATATTTGATTTAGGTTTGAGATGGTCAGGGTTATGGCTATGGTTAGTGTTTGGGAGTCCAAATCCTGGTGAAGGAGGTGGATTTGTATTCAGCATGAGAGGAAGTTCTGTCTGGGAAGCTCAATTGAGGGCAAGAGAAGCTAATGAGCTCTTTTCACAGGAAGAAAACGCAGGCTGCCAAAATGTGTTCCCTCCCCTCTATATTCCACAAAGTTTGGACTATGATGAAATGCTTTTGTGGGCTCGGGGATATTCTGACAGAGATACGAGATATTGCACGACACCAGCCAATTCTGAGCGTGGTGGGATCATCACATCTCATGTGATCTCTTCTCCCTTGTTGCTTAACTTAGGTAATGGATATTTTACCTTTCCTTAGAATAGGCTATAAGATAAAAAAAAAAGAAAAGATGACAAGGTAACTATTCATAATACTTTGAGTGTTATAATAATCATAATATATTTGAAATACATTTGAAAGTGCCTTTCACAAACTCAAGGACACTACTGTACAGTGTGAAAATGTTGTAAAAAAAATAGAGTAAAAAAAGGGACTAAAATCATTACTGTCTGTCAGAGGCTCTAACAGGTTAAGTTTGTTAGAGGGAAGATTGAGGCATCTCCTAAAACTAGAGATTCTGCAAATTGCATAGATACTAATAGCTCCATGGTAAATACCAGTTTTGTGGTGCACGTCATCCCGGTGTCTGTCATCATTTATGCATCTCCCTGTTTCTCAACAGATAATCATAGACAGTTTTGATTGGTGACTGATGATGCCCATTTAGTCCAGAGCAATTGTCTTAATAATACTATTCAAAATTTAATTTAATTTCATGTCATACAATGCAGTAAAACTGAATTAAATTTAGGCAGTGGTGTTCCAGGCCGCAGATAGTCTGGACTTAACCCCGGACCTTGGTAACTCCTATAAATGCCCCTGCTACTTCATTAAAGTTAGGGGACCTTTGTTGTCATGGTTACAATAATAAAGACAAGAGCTGTCTTCTGTGTTTACGTCTTTGTTGACCCATCCATTCACCCCGAACTCCTCCCTACACGGATTTTGTCGCTCTGTAACAACATCACTTGACTTCCTCCTTTACTTCTGGCTGCAGGAGTCACTTGGATGTGTCGAGATGTCGTTTTGGGGCTGAAACGATATGCTGTCGTACTTCTTCACATGACAGTGTTGAAAATTATCCATAAACCACATGTGAGCCAACCTAACAATGAATGAATGTTACGGCAAAAAATAAAGATTATATAATCTCTAAATTGTTGGTATGCGATGTTCGTGGACAGACAACTTTTTCAGCTATTACAGTGGCCATTCTTTGTATTTTGATTTCAAATAATATTACAGCATATAGAACAATCTCTTCATAAAAACCTATAATATACTAATATATTTGATGTATTCAATCTAATAAATAAGTAATAAAAACAATATAGTTCTGTATAGTTTGTGTGACCAGGGTTTTAATCTTAAATGATAAATTATAGTGTTGAAGTATTTAATCACAAACTACCTGTTTTCCTACCAGGGGAAATACATACATAATTTACTTGCTTTGTTTGATCTTATTGTGAAGGGTAGGGAAGCTATTCTGTGAGCATGCAGAATATTTATGAGTGTCATGAAACACCAGTCCATAATAATTGTTTTAAAGATTAAATAAATAAAAGAAAATATATGTTATTAGGGTCAGTTTGATGCAGTTATTCCGTAGCGATGTTATAATTGTGACAGCTTCTTTCCATTACTGTGGAAAGAAAGCAGCGATGCCAAAGGGCAGCTTAGAGAAAAGGTAAATCAGGGCAAAGATGTGCAGTTCATCTTTTCTCTCTCGTCTGCGTGCTTCCCGCCGCCGGCGATGAATGGGCTTCTTTAAATAGCTCTGATTAATTGGAGGTTTTAATTGGGAGGGTGTTGGTGGCAGCCGCGCTCTCTCTCCTCTAACCAGTCATTTAGGGGAGTGGTGCCCATGTCAAAAGGACACCTGGCACCGGCTGACTCAACGCCATCAGACACTGTGTTCAGCCTCCGCTGTATCGACATGACAAAACCTTTAACTACCACTGTATCCTCTTTGTGTAGGTGTCGGTGACATGCAACACTGTTTGCACCCCGTCTCGCGAACAGTAGCTTCCCGTTTCCCTCAATTTTTATGCTCTTTCATCTCCGTTGCATCACCACTTCTTTCCTCCGTAGTGTGAGTGATTAACGCCTCCTATTCTTACCTCTCTTGGGTTTCTTTCATTGTTCCTTGCATTGTTTTGCGTCACCGTGGGCCCCGCTTACAGTCCCTCCATTCACACAATTTATCAAAGATTTTTTCGTTTCCCCCCCTTAAAAATATTATCAAGTTTGAGATGTGCGATTCACTAAACTACTTGTGTGTTTGAATGACTTTCTGGTGAACTGTAAGAGATTCGCTGCTGTGAGAGTGCTGGTCTTGTTTCAGCCAAGGCTCAGAGGCAAACACACAGCTGTGCATCACTACCTGAGCCAGCATGCACTTTGTATCACCCCTCTTGTCTGTTAGTCATGATTGCTGTCTTGCTGCTGCTGCTGTTCATTACTATATTACAATATAAAATCCCCAATTCAAGTGTTTCGGCTGATCCTCACAGTGCATATAGATGCTGTTGTCTGTAGGATTTCTCACAAAAAAAAACCTCAAGGAAGATGTGATTGTTTTTTTATCATTCTAAGATTTCAGCCCAGTCGCACAGCAGTTCACAAAATCTAATGAATTGATTTGTGTTAATAGATACAAATTTCCTTCTTTTTTTTTGTGATGGTCAGCATAAAATCAGGTATAGAGAGCGACTAATGCCTATAGGGAGGAGGTCTGGGAGGATAAGTGGGTCAAAAACAGGACTTTCACCCAGGAGACTGGTGTTTGTGTCCCGTGTCAAACCACGAGTCAAAGTTGATTTATTTGTCACATAACTTCCGTACTTAAGTTACAGCAACTCCCGAGTTATTTTAACCTAAACCTCGATCTTTTCCTAAAGCTAACTAAGTAGTTTTTGTCACGTTCCTTCCGTACTTAAGTTACGCCACTTCCGATGTTATTTAAACCCAAACTGTGATCTTTTCCTAAACCTAACTAAGCAGTGTTGTTGCCTAAACCTAACCAAGTCTATCTATTCCTAAACCTAGTTCTATTTTGAAAATACTGGAGCGGAAATGAACATGTGCGTCATGTGTTGCTGGACATACAGTATGTAGGAAAACGGACAAAAAATATGTTGAAAGTGCTGAGTGTCACGGAAAAAAAAAGGAAATCCGTGTTCATGAATCAAATAGATTAAATTTCTTGGTTATTTCATGAACTGCCGTGAGACTGTGTTGAAGATTCATATATTTATTTCACAACTGAAGTACAAGACGTGATATTATCAATTTTACTAGTTTTAAGTAGACTGCAGGTGCCTACTTGGCCCAGTGAGTGACATTGCTTGGCCTTTCCCACCTTCTGCAGCCTGCTTGGGTATGCACAGTAGCCCCCGGTGATTGATGAGCATCCCCAGGTTACACCGCGGCTCTGCTGATGGATGGGCCCTAAGAGGTCTTACCAGAACTGATGGGTCATGGGCCTCAGAGAGCCTAGAGCTGGGAGTAAGAAGGCAGAACAGGGGGGCAAGGATGAGGACGCAGAGACAGAGGTGGGAGAATGGGAACAGGCAAAATGTATGATGCAGTCTGTGCTTTTTGTCCGTGAATATGGTGAAATAAACAGTTCTTCTCCTCAGGATGAGCTGCATGAGAATGAATTCATCAGGTTTAAGGTTTGCTCCACATACAGTAGCAACACATTCCAGAAATAGCCTGTTTCTTATGCTCAAGTAACTTAGAGTTGAGTCTTCTTGATAAAACTTTCTCTCAAGCTACACATATTCCATCTTTTCAAGACTCAGCTGAACATAACCGAGGCTGATTGGTGGAGATTAGTGTGCGCAGTGCGCAGATTGAGACAAAGGGCAATGTATTCACATATAATGGTTTGTATGATAGCTATCTTACGAAATGTTATTCCTAATTTTTCCTACAAATGTCCACCAACACATGACGCACGTGTCAATTTCCACTCTAGCCTTTTCAAAATAAACTTCCGTCTTCACAGGAAACAACTCAGGTTTAGGCAACAAAATGACTTAGGTTAAGGAACTGTGGTTTGTGTTAAAATAACACTCAAGTATAGAAGTTACATGACAAAAACTACTTGGTTAGGTTTAGGAAACAATCATGGTTTGGGTTAAAATAACTCCAGTAGTGGCGGAACTTAATAAGTATGGAAATTAAGTGACAAATAAATCAACGTTGACATCTGGTTTCACACTTTTTTTTGACCCACCCATCCATCCCGACCAACTCTCTTCATACTTCCTGGTTCAGGATTATGTGGATTACATAAAAATGTATTTTGTGGGATGTACACAGATAACAGTGCATTACTTTTCGTAGGTATATAGCTACGAACGGTAAATGAGAACAGCCTGCAAAGGGATGCATGTGAGGCTCAACTCAGGGTACAAATACTTGTAATATGTAACATAAAACTATTACAACATGAACTTGAATGATGCCGTCTTTCAGCATGGACTAAATAAGATAATCAAATGAGGTGTCAGTATGTCTCGGTGGCAAACTGAAGATGAATACTGCTAAAATGTTTCCACTCTCTTTATTGTTTTGCATTCTCTCCAGGTACCCTCACATCATTGAAAATAAAGTCAATGTGCCTTTTCAGAGAGGGTGACAGCTTGAATGTCAACATCACCCTAAACAAGGTTTTGTATGGGAGACAGACTGCATCTCTTGTAATCTGTTGGTGTACCACCTTTCTGGGACACATATTTGATCATCCTCCTGCAGTGAATTAACTGAAAATCAATCACGATGATGCACGGGGAGCGTGGAGAAACTGACAGAAAATAATATAATCTGTGTTTTTATGATCGCAGGAGATGCAGGAGACGCTCCCGAGGGCTGGCGATGATTTTGGGGAAAATATCATGTCTGACAGGTTTAGCCCTGTGAACATAGACGGCTCCTTGGCTTCTTTCATAAACAAGTAATGAATACTTCTACAGTGGCCTTATGCACTTAAAGCAAAAGTGATCATCAACTATTCTCTCAATGCAGCAAATATGGTAATGAATCTCTCAAGAAACTTTGTAATGTTCTTTTTCCTCCCTAGGCTATTGAAGAGATTCATGACTATATCTCTGCACAACAGCAAAGTTGGCCAGCTTCCACGCAGCTATAAAAGGTGCAAACAATAGCTTCCTTTATGGCTACCCGCTATTTTTTTACCTACCTACCTCACACCGCCATGCAACACATGCAGCCCCCCCATGAACACACACATAAGGAAATAAACACCTGTCATATGCTGCATGTGTGTGTGTGCCAGAGGTCCACTCTGAGGCAATATGCCACCCAGTAGTGTCCATCGGGGTGAGCTGCAGTCGTGATAAATTGGCATGGATTAAATGTCAACCCTGGAGCAGATACACCCCCACTGGAGCTACAGTGAATCTCTTCATATGAGAATAGGTCAGACAAATTAGTGCAGGGTCCATCCTCAGCACATAATCTTTATGTGTGGGAAGGCGACGGTTAAACAGACTGATTGACGGAGGCAAAAGTCCGATATGAAGGGACATAGATGGATATGAGGTGGGACTGGCTTGAGGCATGATGTCTATCAGTTGAGACGAGCTCTGCTGTCAGCCCGTTCGCTCGAAAAGGCGTATGACTGATACAATAATGCGCAAGGCATTTAGCGTGCAATAAGAACGCCTTTCTTGCTTTTGGTGTCTTTTGCAAACCATGTGGTCTGTACTGACTGCAATGTAAATGCATCCACGTAAATATGCTGTGAGTGACGTAGCGAGAAAGACCGCTTATGACGGGCGGGTGGGGAGGGGGATGGGTCCAACAAACACACGACTTGTAACAAGATGTTTTGTTTTGTAAATTACGTGTTTTTAGTGACGTTTGTGAAGTATTTTCTGTAGTTATGTTACATTGTTTTCGCATGTATTTTACTTAGTTTACATACTTATTTTAAGCCCAACTATGACGTTTTTCCAAACCTAACTAACACCAAATTCACACCAGGCAGCGGCGAAGTGTGGTTTGCTGCAATAATTAAATTTTTCTGCAGCCCGAAAGTTAAACCCAACTTTTGTTTGGTCGCACTTCACCGCAGAATCAAATGGCTGCAACTCGCTGAGCTCGGGAGAGGCCGCTGCAGGTTTTCATAGACATTGTGTGGCAATTCACGGCTGCTCTGGTGTGAATTCGGCTTAAGTGGTTTTGTCGCCTAAACGTAACTACGCGCGTTACCGTAGTTTTGTGGCGTAGCGTACAAATGACACGCAAAAAGCGGCGAAAAAATAACACGTTAAAAGCTTAAAATGCGTCTTCATAACACGGGGAATGTCCATGTAATGTCGTGCTATTTATGCGCCTACCCGTGAGACCGGGTTGCTGCTGTTCAGGTTACACTATCTCATGCAGTTTCAGTGGTATACCAAGTAATGGTAGAATGTGACTGCCTGATGGTATCCTTAAAATAGACGCATCACTTTCTATAAAATGGTACTAAAGTTGCCGTTTTCTAAGACAATCCCAGTTGGGAATATGCCTGTTGCAGCACAAAGACATGAAGCTCCAGAGAGTACAACAGCAGGCTCCATTCAAGCACAACAGAGTGGTAAATACAATTTAGGCCACTGCTGTCAGCCCCTGGTTTTCACTTAATCTAGGCCTGCTCTTGGACTTCAATCTGCAGATTCGCAGTTTTTTCTCTCATCATGTCCAACATTGCCGTCTTTCTCCAGTCTCAGGCTATCTCAACCGTGTCCTCACTCTAGCAGGAACTGCAGTGCGGTAGCTGGCATTCAGAAAATAACACAGGACAATTAGATTAAACACTGTTTGGATTACAGGAATTAATTTCCTCTCAGGCTGTGTTTCAACCAAATGAGGAAGCTGAGTGAGAGCTGGATAGCTCACCAGTATGAGCAGCCGGTCTCCTAAACATTATGTCCCCATACAATGAAACTGCGTTGTCAATTACATTTCGAGGGAACGTTTTTTCTCCCAGATTACGTTTATATTTGACGTATCACAAATACATTTAATCAAAGTCTGCATAAGTCTGAGTAGGGAGGAGGTCCGCCTCGTTTCCACATAGCTCTGTGTACGTATACGAGTCAACGGAAGCCCATTCATTCCTATGTTATGTAATTTGCCTCGAGTACGTTGAAAAAATTTAACTTCTGCATTAGATTTCGGACAGACCGTATGCACTGTGCGCCACAGGAAGATAGAATTTATGTTAACTCAAATTAGCAAATTAATAACTGATTGAAGAATGTAATACAACTCTATTTATAATTTTTTTTCTAAATGAAAACTTCAACAATATATTTAGCTGTTTTGTGAAATATTTTGATAAAAGACGTATGAACCGCTATGCATGCACTCTATATATTACTCAGCTAGCATGCTACCAATGTCAGCTAAATACACTGTCAAACTTTTCACTCAGAAGAAATGTATAAGTGTGTCTCGTCTAGACTGGACAGTAAAAAACAGACACAATTAACTTCTCTTCTATATCTGTGGTGATGTTTCTATCTATCTGTAAAGCGATGCATTTCCTTGTGTTGAATCCTAGGGGGCATTATCCGTATACTATACGGATCTACGGACATAAAACAAAACTGTGGAAATGAGATGGATGGGGTGGATGGATGGATGAGTCAAACACAGGACTTTCACCCAGGAGACTGGTATTTGTGTCCCGTGTGAAACCAAAAGTAACGTAGTTATTTTAACCCAAAACATGATTTTTTACTAAACCTAACCAAGTAATTTTGTTGCCTAAACCTAAACATAATTGAGAATGCAGTTTCAAAACGGCAAAAGTGCCAGGAGCGGTTAAAACACTATAACGTTGATATACACAAATGTAGACATGATTCAACGTATCTTTGGTTTGCAGAAACATAAAATGCCAACATTTTATTCTGGCGACTGTGTGTGTGTGTGTGTGTGTGTGTGTGTGTGTGTGTGTGTGTGTGTGTGTGTGTGTGTGTGCAGAATTCTTTAGAGTGCTGTTCCTGCTCATTTGCCCAAGGGCTGAGTGATTTCCCATGCGAACAGCAATTAAACAAAAGTCTCTAGTGAAAGAATCAGATCAAACTCCACAAAGTGAGAATCTAAATCGTGCCATGTTTTTATAACCTTAGGCTAGCAGGTGTCTCTCGGGGAAGTCTTGGTCTTCCCCTTCCTTTTATGAAACTTTTTTTAATGTTTCTTCGCGCCTTGTCTTCTGTCTGATTGCTTAAAGTGGCTGTGATGTGATTTACAAGCACTCTGGTCCCCTTTTGGCAAGTTCGCATTTGTATTTTAATTTAACAGAGACCTCTGCACCGTGCCGGTTCAACAAGCAACTGCTGAAATTGCTAATTGGCCTCGCTGTTAGTATGTACTACCGGCTCTAGTCAGACCCACAGACATGCTGCTACTCCATATTCATGCACATGCATGGGTATGAAGGGACGCAGGATACATACAGAAAGCACAAGATGTGTGGTTGCCCAGAGGCCCAAAGAGCCATTACTGCTCTGTCTAAAAAAACACTGAAACCAACTTAGCATAAATGTGCGAGCAGTGAGCCATCAATCATTTACACAGCTCCCCCTGCCTCATAGTACATTACATATCTTTTATATCTTCTAACCTCTCTTTTTGCTTCATCAAAGGTTGTGGCAGTGACAAAATTGCCTGATGCAGATTTAGCATGCAGTTGTGATGAAATGGAAAACAGGGTGCAGACTTTTTTGTAATAGCTGAAGAGAGCACGTGTCTTGGGATTGCTGGTTTGCCTGGCAGGCGACCAGACCAGAGCTGAGGGCTTGGGATGTAGTGAGCTGGACAAAATGGCTGTACTAGTGCCCCCCCTCCCCCCTGTCTCCCTCTCTGTGTTTGGACTCTGATGGACGACTGCCCAGAACGAAGTTGTTTCTGGGAATGGGGGGTTTGGGGCGCAACGCTTGTTCAAAGCAAGGGGGGGTGGTGGGGCTATTTTTTCTCTCTCTCTAATGAACACAGAGAGCAATCGTATAACACAAACTGCTTGGCAAGCTGGGTGCTGAAAATGCCTCAAAACCTAATCATTACTGTTAGAAAGCTGAATGTGAAATCAGCGAGCTGCGCCGCACTCCGGTTCGCAGACCTTTGTCAGCTTCCTCCCTCGCTACTTGAGATGCCACCGGCACCTGTCAACAGCTACTTAGTTCCTTTGGATGGGCAGCAGATTTATAATACACCTGCCTTCTCAGTATTGCCTGCTTGACTTCTAGGATGTGAAGTACGCGCAGCACTCTTCTGGCAGTAAACCAGAAAAAGGTACTGCAGTGGCAGAGAGATGTTCCATAGAGGTGGCTGGTAATTGATGTATGGCTTCAGCCATGTTAGGGCTGTGTAGTGGAGAGGAGGGAAGCAATTTGTGGCTCGGCTAGAGGCCCTCTCAGCAGCTTCAGTAAGCACTCCAATTTCCCTTTCATTCTGCCCAGCGCTTTTGTCTGAGGATAAACGGCAAGCTGAGAATTTCCAGTCATCACATGGACTCTTTGTTACTAACACACACTCATGGGTGGATTGGGCTTTTTTGGCCTCTTCAAAAGGATGTTTTTCGAGGCAGAGTGAATGTGGATTCCTTACTTCGTGAGCAGGACGCGCGACGTGCACACAGCGGAGGGGTGTGTGTTTGGGTTTTTAGCGGAGAATTGATTGAGGCGCTGTTTGGTCTGACAGAAGAAGGGAGGAGAATGAGGGTTGGTTGCATTTTTGGCTTTCAGCTGCATAGTGAAGCGCTCCCATGTGTATCTGCGTATAAATATTCATCTTCCTCAGTGTTCTGCATCAACAGCTGAAACACTTTCATCTATCTACATTCAGAAAATAGATCACTCCTGGGCTGTGAGCAGCATAACAGTGTTAGCAGAAAGAATTAACTTTGTTAAGAAAACTCTGAAGTGGTAATTATTTCTAACACATTCCACTATTAATTGAAAATCCAGGGATATATGCAGAATGGATAACAACTGATTTTTATTCATTTGATAGGGGTGTCTTTGCTTTATGACATTACAACCTATAAACAAGCCTCAATACCATTCAGCAAGATATGCTTTGTATGGAAGTTAAAAGCTGACACTTTTCACTCGTTAATGCAATTTAGTTTCCCTCATGTGCACATAATATAAGGCAGTATTCAAATTAGAATTCAATGGCCTAATTTCATCATAACTAATGCATTTAAAAATGCAACCAAAATTAAACTAAAATTCGACTTTCTGTTTCACGGGAAGGCGTATAGATAGCACAACATTACACGGACATTTCACGTGTCTAGGGTTGGAAATTAGCATCAGCCACCAGCCAAAAACTGGTAAAGTATGCAAGTGGCTGCTAGATTTGCTTCACTCACCAGCCAAAAAAATAACAATGGTAGTCTATAGAGTAGATTTTGTAATCTACCAGCCACTTTGACAGGTGGACAAAAAAATTTCCTTTATTTTTGTATTAATTTATTTTCGCATTTTATGTCACATTTGATCAATTAATTAATGATTACATTTATTTTTAATATTTTTTAGTTTATGTAATGGCATATTTATTTATCAAGTTATTTATTTATTCTTTTTCTTCTGGCAGGTTCCGTCCTCCATACATTTGTACGCAACAAAACTACGGTAACGTCTCCAGTAAGGTTTAGGCTACAAAACCACTTAGTTAGGTTTAGGAAAAACATCATAGTTGGGCTTAAAATAAATACACAAACTAAGTAAAATACTTACGGAAATAATGTAACATCAGTACGGAAAACACGTCACAAACGTCACTAAGAAACACCAATCTTGAACACTGGTCTCCTGGTTAAAAGGTCTCTCTCGCTTTTTATTGTACGTCTTTATCTCTGACTGTAGAATATTTGTACGGATGCGTTTACATTGCAGACTGTACAGACTACACGGCGTACAAATGACACACCAAAAGCAAGAAAGGCATTCTTATTGCACGCTAAATGCCTTGCGCATTATCCTGTCATTTATACGCCTTTTAGTGCAAATGAGCTGTTTTTTAAATTGTCATGTCAGCTTTTTACCTCCATATTTATATACATTTTGTGCAATATAATCTTTAAATTCCATTATATGCATTAGTTGCAGGTGTTTTCTCTAGGAGCATGCAGCACAGGCTAATGTTTTTGTTGTATCTGATGGTTCATCATAAGCGCTTAATGTTAATGAAAAGCCTTGTCAGTGTTTATCCACGATGTTCAATTTTCAGCTATTGCGAGGAAATTAACCACGCCTGTCAGCTTGTATTTCCAATGAGGTCCATCATGGCATGACAAACACACACATTCCAGTTTCTTCCTTGCTCCTGCAGTTATTATTCGTCTTCCTCACTACATACATCATTTTTCCCGCGCTATTACTCGTGCCTTATGGATGTCAAGACGGGATAATAATAATAACAACATGCCTGGAACTTCAGTCTCATCAAAGCTTTACTTTCTATTTCTTATATGTTTAGTAGAGTGCTGTTTTGCATAATTCTGCTCCCATGGTAATACTTGGCTGACTGTGGTTTCCGTGGTGATGCTGCTCTTGTCTACGCTCACTCAGGAATATACAAGCTAATGTTGAGTTTAGTAAGAAGGGGGGGGCCCCGAGGGCTGGGCCTGCTGTCTAAATGGTCCAACTGAAATTACGTGAATTATTGTAGCTCATCTGAAAAACCTCTTGACATTAATTAAACAACCCTCTGCTGAAAGTAACTCCTGATTATCCCATAAATTAATCCATAAACCCGTATGCAAATTTACCTCTTCATGCTTTCAGTTTCTTAACTGCTTCTGCAGATGGTGTAGAGAGCCAGTCGCACTCCTCTACATCATTCATAATGCATGAGCCAGATCGTATCGGTCGGTGATCAAAATTCCTATTTTTCTGCTCTCTTCCTTCAAGGTTTCTTCTATTATTCTCATCTATTCTCCAAATGGACACACACACACACACACACACACACACACACATACACACACCTTTTCTTAGGACAGATTATGTCCAGCTTCTTTTTTTATTTCAGAAAGCTATTAGCAATTTTGTAAATGTGCTTGCCCTTTTCATACTGTTATTGTGCCAATCCTCTATTAAATAGGACATGCACTGAGGGGATATGCATTCAAGAAAAAGCCCAATTTCATAGTTCAAATATAGGAACCATGAAGCCTTTTTCTTTAAAGGATTTAAGGATGTAATTATAACACATTTCTGAACCTGTCACGTGTCATATTCAATTTATATAGAGGCAGTCGGTGATTACTGAGTCATTTAAATGGAAATATAATGGGTGTCTGTAATTGTAATGTGGTGTACTTGTTTTAAATATTATTGAAAATATTCTGGATTTTTCTGTTATATATGATTGACTCTGAAATTTATTGGAAGCTGTCGCACATTTTTTAAAACTATTTTTTGTCTTACTGTAAAATGCAATGTAATGTAACATAAACAGTAAGCTACTGATGAATGAGTTAGGATAAATCCTACGTTGTATTATGAGCAGACTTCATAAAATTGCAATCTCAAAGATTTTCATTTAAATAAATGTTTGTTAAGTCACTATCGCCAAACGAGGTAACACAATGATGATTGAGCCTATGGCCCACTGATGAAAGTATTGCAATATTTATATATTCACAGTATTATTATTACTATGAAATGGGTGTCTGTGGTGACATTCCCAGAAAATCAAAGTTTTTCTCTGTGCACACAATTCTGAAAAGTGAAGCTCATATATATATAGAAATAGAAATAGAAATATAATTTTTCTATTTTATTTCTGTGCTCATGTCAAAGAGTGTAGAAGCAAAGAGACGAAACTCTGGTGTTTCTTTGACAACAGCCGCTGCCACCATTTTGGACTGAAAACACTTATTATATTTACAATATTTTATTGTTCAACACAGGCCATTTTGGTAGAATATGACAATAGAATAGAAATAATTTAGTTTAACTTTTGTACGGCACTTTTTAAGCGGACGTTTTACTGGCGTCCGGTAGTCTCTTTCAGTCCAAAATGGCGGAAGCGTAGCTCTGCTGCTGGGCGCTGATGTTGCAATGGAACGAACAATTAACTATCACTTCTGGGCAATATACGTTCTTTGCTCATGTATCAACAAAAATACTCTCCAGGCTGCTAAACTCTGAGCAAATAGAAATATTAAATCAATCAGGACTGAAATCTTAAGGAGTGCCACTTTAAAATACATTGTCATGCAATTATAGTGTAACTTCGACACTTTAAATAAAGATAAATCAGTGGTTAAAATCGAGAACTTACTATATTTCAATCACATTTTGTGTCTGCAGTTCATTTTTGACATCACAATGAAATGAATGGAATCAATGTCTGCCTGAAAGGAAGATAAAACATACAGAAAAATGTGACTTGAAGAATGGCCAGCAATATATTCGTAGCAAATGGGTAAAAACGTATATAAACGCTGGTAGTCCTTGACTCAGTTAACAGGCAGTTTTTTTTCCTCTCTCTGATCACAGGCTTTCAACTGTAATTTGGATCTCGTTGGTTTCCCCCAGCTCTATGTCTGGAGTTCAGGAGTCACTGATTCTCGTGGAGGTGTTGATGTCAGATTTGCCCTCCTACTGTCTGACTGCTCTTGCTCTCCTTTATTACAGGTCTTGTGAATATGCGGGGGCTGTTAAGCAGACTTGTACCTCTTGTAAGCACACAGCCCAAGAGCTGCTCAGGGACTCATAAAGGACCGAGCAGGAGGAGACACTGAATAGCAATGGATGAGAAAGTGCAGCAAAGGGCCGTCTCTGAGCCAGCGCATGTGTGTATCCGTTGTGTGTGTGTGTGTGTGGACTACTGTGAGGTGAATAATAACTCTTTTTGTTCACCCGTGGCCCTGAGTGTCTGAGAAGTCACCGCAAATCCTCATTTTTTGCAGACGAAGCACAATGCCAAAGGGGGAAGAAATGCCTTTTTTATTTTAAAGATTTGTCTCATTCAACAGATTACATTCCTCTCCATCTTAGGTGACGGCACACCGCTCGGTTATCTACCCGCGCTGACAATATGTGGAGACTGTCGCCCAATTTTACAGCCTGACTTATAATGCAGTGGTGTTGCAATGGCAATTTACTCCAGCTCACAGTTTGCGCTTGGGGTTATTGTGTATATACTGTATCGCCTGGACTAAAATGGCTCCATATTATATCCATATTTTTATCCAGTCAACCCTAAACTTTTAAATAGCATTTCTGTGCCTCAATACAATCTATTATTCTGATAATCCCACTTTTTTTACTTCACGTTCTCTTCCAAAAGCCATTCATGTGTTGCTTGGAGCTGCTGATAATTGAGATTTATTTAAGTGGTATTTCAAACATGGCAGCAATTTATATATTTTTTTACCATGCATGCACAGTCTTGTCCCCCCTGCACTTACAAAACCATTCTGGAAGGAAGCCTGAAGTGCTGAATGGTCCGAACAATCAATTCTTCTGTTGTTGTCTGTAGAGAATATCTCAGCCCTTCTTTTCTTGTAAAACAAAGAACCGAGTGTATGGCTGGACCGTGTATGGTCAGTCTGTGAATTTGTGGCTAAATTGTTACACAAATAGTCAGTGGTCATGTCTATAAGGTTAAATCCAGCGGTACAAGGGGCGGCTGTGGCTCAAAGGTCGTCCACCAATCGGAAGGTCAATGGTTCGATCCCTGGCTCCTCCAGTCACATGTCGAAGTGTCCTTCAGCAAGCCACTTAACCCTGAATTGCTCCCGAAGGCTGTGCCATCAATGTATGAATGTATGTGTGAATGGGTGAATGCTGACGTCTAGTGTAAAGCGCTTTGAGTGGTTGGAAGACTAGAAAAAGTGCTATATAAATGCAAGTCCATTTAGCATTTACATGTCCACCACGTTCGGCGAGGACACTAGGGGACGCGATGCTCCACTCAACTGGCCGTTCAAGCGTTCCCTATCGTGTAATGCACCTGAGTGGTCCCTGGTTTTTCTGCATGCCGTTTCAAGCGGAAAACAACATGGTGGCCTGCTCGTGAACTTTCTGTTATATGCCACTGAGTCTCGATTCATTTTAGAACTAAATTGCCTAGTTTGAAAGCTTGGTCCAAGTTTTGTGAGCTGGGCGCGTCGTGCTGGACGGGCTCATTTGCATAACGGACTGAGAGCAATGGCCAACACTCGGCCGACCAATCGTGTAACTTCATCACTCACTCAGTCACTTAGTGACAGACTTTTGCGTTTGTTGGGCTGGCTCTTTGTGGTCCAGCTAAAAACAAGAATTCTGTCACATTTCAACACTGGTCTCTAAATTAATGTCTTTACAGATGGGATTTGGTGGAAACATTTCATAATAAGGCAAAGGCACAAACTCAAGAAAACATTCAGGGGAAACTTGTCGAGTCAGGATGAACAACCACTTTGTTTGAAATTGTAAAAATTAGAGTAATGAAAACATAAAAAAAAAAAAATCCTCAAAATAACAAATTGCTGTGAAAAGCCCAAACAGCAGCTCAAACACAATGGGGTTGCCAGGCAGTCCTGGGGTGTAATTTGGTGGCGTACATGAGTCAGCGATTTAGAGCAATGCTTTTGTGCCCGCTCTCACCCCCCCCAATCTCATCCCTTTCTCTCTCTCATGCACATGTATGCACACTTTACTGCTAACAAACGTGCACCAACACACAAAATTCACCTCGCAACACCCATTAGAAACCGCACATTTTCATTTTTCTTTCAGCATCCATAATGGCGTGACTCACTTCTGTGAGAAATAAATAAACCCTTCCCCTTCCTCCTCATCCTCGAGGACAAACCTCGTAGCAGCAGAGCTTTGCTTGCTCCGGGGAGCCCAAATCCTTTTTGTTGCTTGTGTTTACCTGGTATTTGTTCACATTGTGCTTGCTACAGACTGAAAGGACAGAAGCTGATTGTTCAGGCTTTGAATAACTTTGTGTAAAATCCAGAATGGCTCGGTTGGTGCCTTTTCAACGTGACCACTTGTCAAACGCTGTCATGTAAGTGTGACGGGGCCGCTGATGCAATCAGGGCTCTCTTGACAAAATCTGATCTGTGTTTGGGCTTTGGGAGCGTGTCTTTTTTGGTTGCTTACTTTTGTATTAAACCAGTTGGATTTTACCATAACGTGACACAAGAGTAGAATAAATTAGTTTAGGCTTTCGGCAGCTGCGACATATGAGATGCTACACCATTAATCTTGTATTATAAGGATTGGTACTACTTTTTAATTTCTTGCAGAAGCTTTTGGGGGAGCTGCTCTCTTGATGTGGTGTAAAGAGAAATGAATCGATACTTGCTCTGCTTTAAAGCAAACAGTTAAAGCATAATTGAATGAGTGCCCCTCAGACTGAGACAAATGACTCTCGTCTGTGAGTGATTGGACTGTTGCTGCCTCGCCCTTCGCTACCTTACACCTCTCCTTTCTTCTTATTTATTTCCTCCACGCTAAATTGAAATTCAAATGAGCCTCGGTGGCTCGACGGCAAACAACAGGCGTCTGCCAAATCATCTTGTCGACACTTTTTGAAACAAACACACTGAAAGTTAAGATGAGATAAAATGAAAGTTTAACATTACATATTCGCATCAGTCGCCGTGAGTTTTTTGTTTGAGGTGTGTTTGTGCTTCATTATCTCGCTGTTCCCTGTTGACATCAGCTGATGGCGGCACAAATTGCTTCAGTGAGAGTCCGCTGATTTAGAACTGAGAGAGGAATGCATACAGAGGCCCAATTATAGATATAGATGTCTAGTTTTATTTTTAACAACATACTGTACCTTGAAAATAGGATAAGTAGTCTTTGCTGTGCTTCATTGCCAAGGATATCCTGTATGGTTCCCAGTTTGCAATTGCAGAGGCAGGGCGCCTTTATTTCTGTTTTATCCGTGCGAGGTCTGGTTTTTAGAGATGTTCCAATACCATTTTTTCCATCCTGATACCGATTCCCGGGCGACAGCGGAGTGAAGGCTACTGTTTTGGAATTATTTGACAATAATAGATTCCTGGTTGAACAAGTTTAGCTTTTTCTGGGTTAATAAATGATGGCATCGGATCGGTGCAGAGACTGGCGTACTCTCCGATACCCAATCCCGAATTTTGGCAGTATTGGACACGTTTCCGATACTGGTATCAGAACTACTCCACTGGTTTTATGCCCAAATGAGGAACAATCACGTAAGAGGAGGTGTAGCTTATTCTACAGCCTTTGTGTTCATTTCAATCAGACAAAGTTCTGTTTCATTTATTAATCATGTCCAGTTTTAATTAAAATTCATGTGGGTGTTTTTGTAATGACCTTGTATTTGTTGTTTCCAATTACTGCCACCTATTTCCTCTGTTTTTTTGATCTGTCAGTTGTTAATTCAGTTGCTCTTTCGGATGACCAAACAAAAACAAATATGAAACGTGAAAAAATGAAATGTGAAAATCATCATCATCATCAACATTTAGGGTGATCTATTGGCAAAAAATGGAATATAATATTAACAAGTATGTTTTGTTTTGTGTATAATCACTTGAAAATAAGAATCGTTGTGTTTTTGTTAGTTTAGAATGAGCCTTTTAAATCTACATAGGGAGCGGATCCTCTCTCCACGGAGTCCGCCATGTTGCACCGCTGTGTTTCTACAGTAGCCCAGAATGGCTCGGGCCGGAGTCGATAACGTTACTCGCTCCCGTCGCCGTCGCTCTCTCTCTCTTGCTTCACCACTCACTTCTCATCCTACACACACACTCTAAACGCTGGCTATGCTCCAGATGACCTACACTACTCTACAACAACTGGCTCTAGGGAGGGCCATTCGTGTTTTTGCGTCGGCCACCGTAGCTCTCCTACCCTCACGCAATCTCAACCTCACCGCTAGATACCGCCCGATCCTACACACTGTTCTTTTAAGCGAGATTATCATACATATGTCGTGTAGTGTCTCTGAAAAGAATGTGTTTCATTGGCATGCATCCATGCACACTGACCTGACGTGCATGAAGGAAACAGGACAGCTGGGAGGTTAATTAAATCTGAGCAGTCTACAGTAGCACCTGCCATCTATCTCCCTGTTACTCTGCTTTATCTGGACGTGTGTGGTGCTGCATACTTACATAAGAATACTTTATGTACAGAAAGTGGGACGAAAACCTATTTAAAGAGGCCATGTTAATCAAAAGCACAGTCTATAATTAGAATTCCGAGTTTGCAGCGGTGCACTCGTGTGTTGGATGGCGTGGTGAGTTTCTGTTATGTGAGCGCAGCTTTCAGCGCCGTGCGGGAAACACGAATCAAACAATTCTTGCAAGAATCGAATGGAATAGGCTCCGGTTCAGTTCAACCTTTTTTTTGCTGTACTTCTGGCAGGAAATGTGTTCTCAGCTGTGACTCTGAAAGTTCGGAAGAAGCCTACTTCATAATGCTGTCCAGCTGTCTGAGCTATGGAAATAGGATTTTAATTGTAACAGCGTGCAATCTGTTAGCAACTCTCCTCCATTAATGATGAATGATGATTTCCAGAGATCAAAAACAAGATTGTTGATTGTGCTCTTTGTTTTCAATGATGTCTGCCCCAATAATGTCACCTCCTTTTTAAATATGTGTTGGTGATTAAATAGCTTCACTTTATGAAGTGGCAGCCTTTTGGAAAGACCTTCTCTATCGGTAACAAAAGGATCAGGATGACCTCAATCTCTCACTCATCCCCGTTCACATCTCACTCTCCATATCGCTCACATGTGTGCTCGTATTTCCTGGTGGACGTGATACAGTTACCCATATACATACAGTAAAGGACACATTTAAAAGTTTGATAGTTCTTGGGCCTCTCATGATTTTCTAAACATGCACACGCAAACAAGATGAGCTCAGTTTAAAATGACGTCAGATAAAACTGAATGCAAATTATATCTTAATGACAGTAGCTTTTTAATTATACATTCCGTTTGCTGACTGCTTTAGTCACGTCAGCAGCTGTAAACCCTATTTCATGCATGGATGTGCACATGTAAGAAAACATGTGCTGTGTGCTCCTTGGAACTGCGTCCAGCTGTGGGACCTGTCAGCTGCTGTCATAGTGTTGCGTTTTAGTTCAACGTGAAAGAGTGGGGAACCCGCTGCGGGTTGCGTATGAGTGGCTGTCTTTCTTTTCTCTTTGTGAAGAGGTCTTCTCCTCCTCTGCCCCTCTGTCTCTCTACCCTTCCCTCCTGTTGGGCATGAAAGTCTTTCAACACTTCCCATTTTGGCCTCCTTTCTCCTTCTGTCAGCCACTGAAATACAAGTTCAGCCTCAAAAGCAGTGACCCACAGAAGGGTTGCTGCACTCCCGACAACATTAGAGAGCAAATAAAGGCAGCCAGTCAGAGGGGTCGGCCAAGCAGAGGTGAGGTAAAGGTGCTGTGAGTCACATACAGTATATAGGAGAGAGAAAAAAATGACAGCAAGAGCAGGGAGGATGTGGGTGATGGGGAGGCAGATGAGAAAAAGGCATGCAGCATGTTTGCTTCCACATGGCTGAGTTGTTGCTGCTGAAGTCTGGTAATAAAGCTCCAGAGATTCTCTTCAGAGTGATGCTGTTTGTTGGCTGTCTTGCATCTTCCTCCTCTCACTCTCTCTGCTTTTT
This sequence comes from Sebastiscus albofasciatus, assembly GCA_916701655.1. NCBI lineage: Eukaryota > Metazoa > Chordata > Actinopteri > Perciformes > Sebastidae > Sebastiscus > Sebastiscus albofasciatus. The sequence continues at coordinate 20,215 of CAKAOI010044158.1, read as the reverse complement.
TTTCTCTCTAGCAAGAACTATAAACACACCGCGCTACATAATTATAATCATTCGGAGTAGCGGTGTTAGTAAGGGCCAAAGGGAAATACAACAAAGGCCAAACCTTGACCCTCCTGTGTCTGCACCAGTCATCTTCACATTATCCACGTAGCATCTCTTTACCAGAGATGTTGCATAAACATATAACCAGAAAAATATGTGTTGAGATAAAGAGAAGGACACAGAATATGAATTCAGATTGTTCGGATAAATGTCCGCCACTAGACGGTGAGGTTTTTGAATCAATGTAAATACATACCGTCTGATTGCACTCGGTTCCATGGCCTTTGATTATAAGCCAACATCTTGCCTTTCTCCACTTTAAAACACTCTAATCTTTTCATCAGCCGCTCTTCTTTTCGCTCAGCCGCTCATCACAACCTCTTCATCCCCTCTCTGCATTTTCAGTGCTGATGAATTTTGCTGCTGCTTCTGCAACAAAGGAGTTGTTTACAGTCTCGCTCAGCATCTGGGTTCTCTATCGCAACTTTCATTTTTTTCATCCACCCACTTGTGTGAACTCGCTGCCTGTGCTGTCGGATAAAGTCCCACAAACTATTGATTTGCCAGCACACTGAATTAGCCTATAGCTGCATGATTTATTAAAATGACAAATCAGACCAGGGGAGCATTCGTTCTGCGGGGTCTCATGTCTGTTTGCATTGTCACTGAAATTCTTTTGTTGTGAGCAATAACTGTCATTGGAATATTTACCAGGTGGATTGTTAAAGCTGCAGTCGGTAACTTACGATAGCAAATATGATAAAAAGTCATTTTTATAAAACGGACACTATATCCTGACAGTGGTGCAACAAAAACAACCATCAGAGCCGAGCAGTCTCTGCAGCAGCTGTCACGGTGAGTCACTGCTCGCGAAACTCGCAAACTCCAATCAAACGGTCAAACTAGGCAGCGCGGATCAAATATGAATCAATATTCTGTGACTGTAATGCTTATTTCTCTCCTCAAATGTTTTCAGAAACATATTTTATGCCTACACTAGGAGACTTTGAAAAGACTGAAGTCTGACACCCTCTCACATCTAAAGACAAAGTGTCTTAAAGGTTTGGCAGGCAACAAGTTTTTGGCATCATTAGGCAAAAATTCCATAATAACCTTTCAGTATATTGTAATTCAAGTGTTCTGAGAGAAAACTAGACTTCTGCACCTCCTCATGGCTCCTCTGTTTTCAGGCTTTAAAAAATCTATAAAATCTAATCTTTGACCAATCACAGGTCATTTCAGAGAGAGAGTGTTTTGATCAGTGCTGTCTAGTTGCGCTGCGTTAGAGATTGCTCGTCACTGATTGGTTGTTTTCCTTTGGGCACATTGAAATCTTGCAAATGCCATTAGGAGCACTAGGAGGACAGAGGAATATGATTTTCTTCCACAGATTATCTGTCTCATGCACTACTGTCAGGATACAGTGACAGTTATATAAAAATAACTTTTTTTATCATATTTGCTCAAAGTTACCGACTGCAGCTTTAATACAATATTTTTATATTTAGTCTGCAACTGTGCCTCACACTTCTTTTCCTACTCGCTACAGAAATAAACACTGAGACACATATTTTGCCAAAGAAAACAAGCAAAAACACACACAGTGGGCCGTCTGTATGCATATGAATAAGCGTTATAAAATGCTCACATATACATACAAACTCATTTTCTTTGTGTCTGTCCAACAAATACCAACTCTGTCACTTCATTTCAATGTCATCCAGAGGAGACATTTAAAAGCTGGACCGGTTTCTTCATCCCTCCGGTGAAATGTGATGATCAGGCAGAGAATGGCCTTGAACTCTCTTTGTTGCCAGTAAATCTACATCCTTAAATGCGGTAAATTACCATTTACCGAGTTTTATTTTCCTCAGTGGGTCCATTTGGCAGGATGTGGACCTGAATTGTTTGTTCAGTGTAAAACCACAGTCTGAACACAGGTTGTCAACTATGGAGGACGGAACCTGCCAAATTCACAAATAAATGAATAAATAAATAAATTACTCAATAAATAAATATTACATTAAATGTAGCAAAAATAATATTGAAAATAAATGTAGCAATTAATTAATTAATAAAATGTGACATTAAGTGACATTTGCATAATGAGGCAGAATTGCATAAATAAATGTATGAAGAAAAGAATACATAAATAAATAAGTTTGGGGAAATAAATAAGGGGTGAAATGCAAAGGGGAAATCTTTCAAAAATAAATAAATAAATAAATTTAAAAATGAATAAAAATAAATACATAAATAAATAAAAGGGAAAATTAAATAAATAAGGGAACTAATACAAAGATAAATAAATAAAGAAGCAAATCAAAACAGAAATATCAATTTATGTCATTTTATCATATAACTAATGGCTACATTTATTTTCAATATTATTTTTTCTACATTTAATGACACATTTATTAATTTATCGAGTCATTTATCCATTTATTAATTTATTTTTGATTTTGGCAAGTTCCGTCCTCCATAGTCAGCGATTTAATCTCTCACTTTGCTTTATTACTGCGAAAGCTTTGGCTTAATCGAGTCATAATGGCAGCTCTGATAGAATTCCCATCTGAAACATCATTAGAGGGATCAAATGAGTGCAGAAGGGTTGAACTTTGTGTGACCACTTTCCTGCATTAAGAATTCAAGTTGGTCTAAAATTAGGAGTTATAAAACAAGGCCACATCTTGGCTATGTTTGGTCTAAGTAGGCAGAGGATGTAAACTTTAAATCTTTTATTTTTGTTCCAGGTCCGTGGGTGTCCACAGGCGTCCTGAAGTCTCCAGTCAATTTTAGATTTCTGCTTTGCATACTCCATCCATCTCTCAGCTCTTCCACTCTCCCTGTCTCTGCATCTGAGGTTGGTTTGGCATCTTTGTCGCCGGTTCCTCTGTCGCAGTCGGCACAGCGTTTGATCCACAGGGTGGCCTGCATGTATACTGCTCGCGCTCTCTTCTGAAAGTCAAGGACAAGCTGATATGAATAATTAACGTGCTGGGGAGAGGCTGATTCTTCTCTTTTACAGAACCCGCCATCCCCGACAGTGTTCGCCTGTTTGTCTGAAGCGCTAAAGCTTCGACTGAATCTGTTTGTGAATGTGTTCTCTGATGTTCCTCCCCTCGTTCCCTCTCGAGATCAGCTGGAGCTTAATCACTGGTTGCAAACACAACGCTGTCAGGAAATTAAGACTTTCTGGGCCACTGCGGTAACCTCCAAAGTTCCTGTTCCCACCCCCGTCACACTATCCCTTGTCATGCTTTCTCTCAATCACACCACCACCTTTCTCCTCTGATGAGATTGGGAAAAGGGCAAGAGGGGTCTGGCTAGGATATGAAACATATTGGACCCCTGTGTCCTTAAGGAAATTGAATTGACTGGCGGTTATGTCTCAATACAGTGAGCTCAGTGACCTCCTCCACCTCACTCTTATCAGCCGAGCCCCAGACCCAGCCTGGCCGTGTCGTGGCCAGCTCGCCACCGCTCACATCTGCCAGTGTGGGCAGCCACAGCGGGGACACGGAGCCATTTGAAATGTATGCCTCAGAGGGCCTAGATGCTGTATTAGAAATCCAAGTTATCACCGTGGCAGGAAATGCACGCTCTGGAGACTCGAGAAGAGCTATTGGCTATTTTGTTCCTGCTCTTTTCCACACTAGTGTTCACTCAATTACACTTAGGAGTCCACTTCTCTGCCATTGAAATTCCTCCTCTTTCCTGCTCTCCTCTCACCCTCTCACAAACACGACGGCCAACCCCTCTTGTCTGATATTCTTTGTCTCCTCATCCTGCGCTCTCGCTTCACTTTCTCCCTCTCGCCTATAGCTCGATTTTTTTTTTCGACGTGAGCTCTTCTTCATCTTTTCCCCCCATCTCTCTCCTATGCAGGATTGTAAACACGAAGCACATAATTGCTCCCTGTGGCCCCGTGATTTCCCAGTAATTGCTGTAACGATGCTTGCTGGTTTGCTAATGTACCCCTACTCTAGTCTTTGCCCAAGGTCACTTCAGATGCAAGTAAAACAAACAATGGATTCGTTCCAACACGGCACACAGGAGGAAACCTTCATTTTACCTGATCTCCTCTCCTATTTGTTAACATTTTGGACAATGGTGGAAAGTAACTAAGTACATTTACTCAAATACTGTACCTAAAGTAACAGTGTTTCATATTTCAGGGGATCTATTAGCAGAAGTGTTTTCATTAGTGTATGGTGTTGTTGTTGTTCGTCTTTCGGCTGCACAGTGAATCATTGATTCACACATTGATTTGGCAAAGGTTTTACATCTGATGTGCTTCCTAACACAACCCCCCTGGGGGTAATACATGTTTTGGTGGTGGGAGGAAACCGGTGAACCCGGAGGAAACCTATACAAACACGGGGACAACATCCAAACGCCACATGCCGCCCGTTTTCAATAGTGTATAATCACCTGAAACTAAGAATCGTTATGTTTTCATTACTTTAAAATGAATCGTTTATAGGCTTGGCACAGTGTAACAGTGGCAAGGGAAGGTCACAGGTCCGTTCCAGGGGCATGGCTAGGTTTGCGTGGTTTTCTTCTGGGTTCTCCAGTTTCCTCCCATCACCAAAACATGTACCCGTCGGCCACCGTAGTTCTCCTACACGCTTGGCACACGGGAGAAGTTTCAGTTGGTTGCAATCTGCAACTTCACCACTACATGCTCCCAGATCCTACACACTGCACCTTTAAATAGTTTGACTAATACTTATACTTAACTTTTGAATGCAGGACTTTTACTTGTAACAGAGTAACTCCACACTGTGGCATTGCTGCTTCAGTAAAATATCTGCCATTGGAAGCCAGTTGTTTTCTTTTTGTGGATAGTTGGTTTGATGGTAGATCATTATGTGTGTGTGAATTTGTCAGTAGAGACAACAAATTATAAGAGTAGCTTGTCACTTTCTTTTGCAAAGTGTCACTGCCCTACCAGAGGGACCACTTTTCTTCTTCTCGTGTGTGTGTGTGTGTGTGTGTGTGTATAAGTAATTCACACTGAATTGCAGTCTGCTCCTCTCTCCAGCGCGTTCAGCGGTTTGACAGCGCTGCTCCTCAGAGACTGCAGCATTTTAGCTGCTGTGTGACATCACCTGTTGCTGTCACTGCAACAACTTGATCATGTCATCCCAGTGTGTCGCTGTGCACGCAGCGCCAGACAGATGAGATTGGGCTTGCGAGGGAGGGAGGGCCGGGGACATCCTGGTCCCCCTGTGTCCCGGGGTTGCTCTGGTGATGGACGACCCTGTGAATGGCTGTGACTGCAGAGCGGGGTGGCCTGCCACGGGGGCGGAGGTGCCAGCGTGTGCCGTCCCCTCCGTCTCACTGCTGTGATGAATGTAAAATTGATAATGGCTCATTAATATGCGCAGATAGAGGGAAAACCCATTGACTACCTCAGCAGCTCCTGCCACTTGTTTTGGGGAAATTAAATTAATAACTGGATCAGTAAAGTGCCGTGATCGCAGCCCTGGCTCCAATTTGCATATTAATGTACCATGGTGCATGCAGCCTGCAATGTTTATGGACGGGTGGGGCTGAGGCGACTGTTTTTAATTACCTTTACTTTGTATTGCTCTGGAGGTGACGGGGGTGGGGCCCTGTCGCGTCGCACTGGAGGCTAGAAAAGGCTGCATTTCCCCGGCGGAAACGTTCTAATGCTTCTGCATATTTATTAAAAAGGTATTTTGGTGTCCCTGCTCACCCAGAGGACTAGTGGTGGGATTTCTCTTCCTAATGCAAGTTGAAGAAGAATAATCACACCAATACGAATGCCGCCTCACAGGCTGCTTCCTCCAGTGCAGTTGTGCTTTCCCACATAAATGAATAGAAACTCTTATTAAATGTCCATCATTAGAATGTTTTAATTAATGCATGCGTGAAGTCATTTTATGAGTGTGTGGGCATAATGAAGATGTATGTGACGTTTAAAACAGAATCTATTTTCTATTGGCATGAATTATACAACAGCTTTATGGGAATAATATGTACTCACGCGTGTCTCAACCTGGAGCAAAAATCAGCACACTCTGTAGGCGGAGAGAGAGATAAAAACAATAAGTGAGAGAGAGAGAGAGAGAGAGAGAGAGAGAGATGCAGTATTTGGAGCTGCTTCAAAAGATACCTGAGCCGCCATAAAAGTAATATCAATTGAAGTTAGGGGGGTCGCAAAATCTCTAATTAATTTATCATGAATTTTATTAACAGTAATACTTCTACTTCTACACTGATGATACGGTAGGAGATTAAAAAAAATTAATCAAACTCCTGCCCACGTCTCCATTTAGAGCATTAATGTTACAGACGAGTGCTGCATAAAGCAACAGCCGGAGCAGATGTAACATAGAAGACATTCAGCAGTGCTGAATACATTTAAAAAGAACATTCGATATCCTTACTGAGGACACAAGACTAAATATATTCACCCTGCTGTACACCCACACATTCAATAACATTCTAATTTATAGGCTATAACTTAATCTTCAACCACAGGGAGGTAGTTTCTCATGTAATATGGAAATTAAAAGTGCATCATGGTGAAATTTAACAGCATTTTATTTGCAGCCGCGTCGGCTGCGGATAGATTTAATAACGTCGCAACCATACAAGATGCAATTAAGAAACTTTATAGATGTGTAGTTGGGATCAAAATGAAGGTCGAGTTTGAATGTGGGTGTGGTGCAGTGGGCAACTCTCGGTCTGAAAAAAGAAGCCAATGTGGAAGTGCCTTAAACTTGCATTCTTTCTAATTCTTTCCCCTGGCCTGATTTGGCGTACCAGCTGGTGTGATCCATCGCAAAATGGCCTCTAGTTATTTGTGACTTTGAACAGAGTATATATCATCAGAACATCTACTGAATGTTTTAGCTTATGATGTGAAGAATCAGCCCAGTCAGATGGGTCTATTACACACTTTGGCATGATATCGGGTTGGAGGAATACCTTTGCTTATGTTACAATGTCAACAATGTTCAGTTTCTCTTGAAATAAACCCAATCACTGCATTTGTATTATATTATCAGTTCCTCACAGAATTGATTGTTTTTACTTTTTGTCTTTATTTTTTCATACTAGTCTTTTCCCCATATCTTGAGATGAGACTAGTCGCTATAGTCAGTAGGTTAAAGAAAGAAAGAAGGACCCCTAAAGGCCGTTCACTTCAAGAAAGACTTGTGGTCTGTTTGCTGTATCAATTTCTTGAGCTCGTGCTAGTTTTCCTGTAAATGCATGCGATGCAGGTGTGGCTTTTTTTTTACATATTATCTGCTGACAATAATGCATCTAACGTAGTCCTGGAACGTGTTTTTATGTTTTATTTGTTGTGACTGTACACTGTATCAGATGGGCTGATCTCAGGTGAAGTCATCTGTAAACATCTGTAAATGAGTTGTTGTGTGAATGTGTTGCTGTAGTCTACACCTGGATGTAAATATAACAGTGATAGTCCTTGTGTACGTCTGATAAAGAAAAAGAGAAAGTCTGTTAAATCGTGATACATCAATAATACAGTCAGTTTTAAAGATGAGAATATCCACAGTACCAAACCTGTGCGGTCCAGACTAAAATTCAAACCCTGCTGAGGCGTCCTGGGAGATTTGGCCCTTTGAATTTGGTGCCATTAGTTCTGTGTTTTAGTCGCATAGCACCTCAGGTCCATGGCCACTGCTGCCCCTGGTGTTTTTATGACTGAGGCCTTTTTTTTCTCTTTTGAAAACTTCCTCATTTCGCTGCAGAATAGAGAGAGGACATAGGAAAAGGAAAGAGATCTGTCTCTGTCTCTTGTGAGAGCCCCCCCCCCCCTCATCTCGTTTGATCTTCTGGGGGAGAGAACAGCATCTTGTCTCTCTGACATACAGTAGAGACGGGCTGTGATCTGACAGTCTTCTCACCTAGCCTGGATTTCACTTCGTCTGTCACTCTATCTGTCTCACAAGCCCTCACTTCACTTGCCTGAACTTTCTTATTAGAGTGTGGGATTTGAAGTTGCTTATCTTCTATCGCTGCCGTGCATTTCTAAAGCTGAGAGTGTTCACTTTCGTATACCTACACCCTGCCTCAAAACAGAAGCTGTTTTTATAAACATGTCCATCATGTTCGACTAAGTTTAAATATTTGCCTGAAACCCATGATAAACAGGAACAAACTGGAGCCATCATTGAGGATTTTAGAGAAATCCCTTCTGGAAAAAATGTTGGTGTGCTTTGTCCAGGATTACAAATCCTGCCTCGTACAAAAGCCGATCAACAGCATTTATTTAAATCGATTATCTATGTGTGAGTGACTTTGTATTTGTAATCCCAATCTGGGAGCCTTTTTCCATCTAAGCAGGTGACACAGTGCTTAACACATGTTAACAAAGGGAGAAAATATCAACTGATTCATTTGTTTATAATAGTTAATCATTTTTATTACATGTTTTTTTTGAATACATGATTCTGAGTGATCACAGCGTTCTGTTATTTCTTTATAGCAGACAGCTGCTATGTTTAACAGACCGTTGCTATGGACACAGTTCTGATGTCGGAATCTGGCGGACCATTTTTGTGTCCAATTATTTCTTAAGAAAGTAAACAAATGATAATAAGCGGGATAATGTACTGCTAGCGGGTCATTGTTGTGAAATAATTGAGACCATAAACTCATGTTTACAATGTTTACTGAGGTAATAAATCAAGTGAGAAGTAGGCTCATTTTTTCTCATAGACTTCTATACAATCAGACTCCTTTTTGCAACCTAGAGGAGTCACCCCTTGCTTGCTATTAGAAAGAATGCAAGTTTAAGGCACTACTCAGAACCGAAGGTTGCCCTCTGGTTAAAAAGGAAAACAGTTATATCATGTACACTGATGCTATGCTTAAATAGTCCAACAGCATATAAACTGTTTGTCCAAGGAATTACGGTTGGAATACTTCCATTGCATTCCATGACGTTGTGTTTTCTTGTTAATGTGTAGGTGGGAAACTATCTGAAAAGAGCTGCTGCGGATCTCGGAGTGGGAGACTTGATCCACTGGGAGGAATGCACACTGTGACTGTACACGTCACTGAATGTTTGGTATGTATGAGACATAGAGGCTCTCTCAGAGCCCAGCTTTATAGACCTATAGGTCACACCCTTGAAATGAATGAGCTAACTTGCCTATTTTCACTTGCTCCTTTGCAAGTCAACAAAATTAAAGCTGTGCTCTTGGTTGGCATGGCAGTGTGAATTTCCAAATTAAAATTCACAAACGTTACACAGATTTAACAGATCCAACGAAAGGTGTGCGGTGGGAATTTAATTTCTGAAATTTATTTGCGTTCCCTCACCGTAAATGTTGCGTTGTCTCGCCATACATCTTGCATTCCCTCTGATCCATAGAGAAAGGCTCAGCTGTGTTATGATATAGTGCTCAGGTGCTCAAGTCTGTATCACTGCAGCTGCAGTAGATAGAGGACCAGCGGGGCTAGTTAACCTAGCTCTGATTGAGACAGTAGCTGTGATTATAACTATAGCCATGGGATGACATAACTCTGGCCTTTGCTGTCGCTGTAGGTCTAATTGTGTCTGTAGACAGTCTTTGGTTGTCATGATTATGGCTTTGACATATTTGTTTATAATGGGAGTGACATGGGGTTGTGTGAGTGCAGTGAATTGACATGATTGTGCTGACTGAGCATTGTATTGAAGCTACTGTCAACAACACATATGTCATATCTGATAGAAGCACCACAGGTTCAACTCCCATGTGGCTTAGTGGTGCTTTCATGGCAAATGTTAATAGTAGCCAGTACAGCTACGGTAGCCATATCCATGGCAACAGATTGAACCACAATTCAAGGTTATAATAGTTTTGAATTTTCAATTTTATTTTTTTTTTAATTTTAGTTTTGACTTTTCAAATTCATTGTACAGTTTTAATCATTTGTTTAGTCAGTTAATTTTCAGTATTTCAGAGAGTTTAGGCCAGCTATAATGTCTCAGAAGTATGAAGCTATATACACTTTATTAGGTACAAGGTGTACCTAATAAAGTGGCCGGTGCTAGTACCGGGTGGTCTTCTGCTGCTGTAGCCCATCTGCTTCAAGGTTGAACGTGTTGTGCGTTCAGAGATGGTATTCTGCATACCTTGGTTGTAACGAGTAGTTATTTGAGTTACTGTTGCCTTTCTATCATCTCCAACCACTCTGCCCATTCTCCTCTGACCTCTGACATCAACAAGGCATTTTCGTCCACACAACTGCCGCTCACTGGATATTTTCTCTTGTTCGGACCATTCTCTGTAAACCCTAGAGATGGTTGTGCGTGAAAATCCCTGTAGATCAGCAGTTTTTGAAATACTCAGACCAGCCCGTCTGGCACCAACAACCATGCCACGTTCAAAGTCACTTAAAATCCCCTTTCTTCCCCATTCTGATGCTCGGTTTGAACTTCAGCAAGTCGTCTTCACCACGTCTAGATGCCTAAATGCATTGAGTTACTGCCATGTGATTGGCTGATTAGCTATTTGTGTTAACAAGCAATTGAACAGGTGTGCCTAATAAAGTGGCCGGTGAGTGTATATACAAAATACATGGTTGGAGAACTGTGTAGGAATGGCCAAAATGTTTAATGTTTAATCTTCGCACTACTTTATTGAAGCATTTGCGCTATAGCGCCATCTCCTGGAAGGTCAAGTCCATTCAGTTTCTGTGGTTCAACGTCACGAGTGCTGATGGAAATTAATGCTGTCTCCTTTTTTTTAGTGGTGATAAATTATAGCTAAATAATTTTTTTTTTAAATGAATTTACGTCCATTTTTATTTTATTAGTTTTTTACCCAGGCAATATCGTTTCAGTTTAGCTTTTCTTAAAGGGTATTGTTTATATTTAGTTTCAGTTTACCAAAATTAGTTTTCACTGCTTCATATCAGTTTCAGTTTTAGTTTACTATAATAACCCTAACACAAATGCAGCCGCAGTCCGAGCAATAACCACATCCACCGCAAGACAGAGCAGCTGTGCTCACAGCCAGTGGCTCTATATACTGTCGGAGCTCGGCCTTTCGAAAGGAGTAATGAGCAATAAATACATAATGTAAAGAGTCACATCAGCTCTCCTTTCTGTCGTATCTGCAGAGCGTTTCCCTAAACTTTAGGTGCATTATAACTGGACTCGACCAACACACTAACTTCTCCTATGGATCAGGTGAATCACAAACTGTATTGCGAGGTAACGTAAAATTAGTTAAAACAAAAAAAAATCAGGGCTTCATAAAATTTACTTTGCTGCCACAAATGAACTCACTGTTTGTAATGATTCCATTCAAATAATTTGAATTTGGGGAATATCATTGTCACAAACACAACAACCTCAAATACAGAGCTGATTCTTTAGCGTCTATAGTCTTCTGCCTCAAGATGTACGAGCTTAATTGTCCTCATCACCATAACCGGGTTGTAACATCAGTTGAAAGGGAATGATAATGTCTCACGCAATCTATTTCACATAGTATATCTTCCTTGAAATGTATGCTTCAGGGGGAATGACAAGACTGATGTTGTTACACATTCACATTCACGATAAATCTCAAACAGTGCAAATTGTCCATCACAGACGATCAAGCTCATTTTTGCTAATCTAAGCAGCCGCTACTCATCACTTCCCTCAGGTCAGTCAGTCTGTACTGTTAGCCTATACCTGAAATAGAGGTTTGGGTGGATGGCCCACTTGTTTTCAGCCCTTGTATTGATGCCCAGAGAGCATCCAGATAGGAGAAATTCCTTTAAACATAACTGCTTACTGTATGCAAATGGTGTGATTAACTCTCAAGAAAAGGCTCCTGGCTGAAATGCACTAAGAAGAAGGACAAAGTGGAAGGTATGGAGGAAGTGTGATTGATGCCAATTTAAAGCGAGCTTGCTCTTTCTGCAAATGAATGCATTTGCAAAAAAGGTGTGAGTCATTAGAGCTGGAAGGGCTGAGAGGAGTTGAAATGATTGCTGCGGCTCCCTCTTAGAAAAGAAAGACAGATTGTTTTTTTAGATTATATGTTGTCACCTTTTCATCCACACAAACTGACAATGTTGATTGACAAGAGCGTTAATACATTCTGTCATTACTGCTCGGCCTTCAAATAAAAAGGGGGAGGCAGTTTATTTCTGGCTATATTGGGCAAAAATCCATAATCCATAATAACCTTTCAGCATATTGTAATTCAGTAGCCCATGGTATGCAGTTTTCTGGAAAAGGCAAAAAAAAAAACTCAGTTCTAAACTGAATTTGGAAATACAGCCCCCATAATGCAGCATTTCTATGAGGATAACCTTCTTTCTTTGCAAACGTGCGGGCCTGTAAAGCTCTTTGAGATGACATATTGTGAGTCGAGGCTCTAGCGAGCTAGAATATTGGTTAGCTTTCTGCCAATCCTAACACAGAAGGCTAAACTGTTAGAGAGATGGAGAGAAAACGATGCTTCCCCCGGGCTACTTTTGGAGCGTCCTCTAGCTCAGTCTGTTGGGACTTGGCTTGGGAACCGGAGGGTTGCCGGTTCGAGTCCCTGCATGTACCAAGGAGTGTTGACTGCTAGCTGGAGTGGTGCCAGTTTGCCTCCTGGGCTCTGCCAGGGTGCCCTTGAGCAAGTACGTGTTTGTATTTCAGGCCTGTGCGTAAAAATAACAACAGAGTGAAAAAATAGAATTTCCCCATGGGGATCAATACTGTATGTCTTCTTTTCTTCTTCTACTGCCAAAGCTACTGTAGCCCAGGCTATAGCCAGATCTGTGAGCAGAAGGCTAAACTATTAGCAACAACTCTGAAACGCTTCGCCGATATTGTCAGACTCTTTTTGATAAGTCTGTCTTCCTTTTTTGGGTTGCTTTACAGTGTAGTCAGTTGATGCCAATGCTGCAATAGCAACTTTTCCTGCAGGATGTTCCGCCGCTGAATCAGGCTTTCACCATCTGAAGGGACGTGCACACGCATCTGTATTTCTAGAGCAGCCAATAGGAACGTCCTCTCTCTGAAATGACCGCTGACCTCTGGCCAAAGTCTCCCTTCACGGGCTGGATTTTCTAAAACCTGAAAACAGAGCCGAGAGGATGTGGAGTTTAGACACTGACACACTGACAGCTGTTGTTGCCTGTTGGGCTTGAGTTTGTTATGATTTGAGCATATTTGTTATGCTAAATGCAGTACCTGTGAGGGTTTCTGGACAATATTTGCCATTGTTTTGTGTTAATAATAATGAATATGTGCATACATTTGCATAAAGCAAGCATATTTGTCCACTCCCATGTTGATAAGAGTGTTAAATGTTTGACAAATCTTCCTTTAAGGTACATTTTGAACAGCTAAAAAATATGTGATTAATCACGATTAACTATGGACAATCATGCGATTCATTGCGATTAGATATTTGAATCGATTGACAGCCCTAGTCATTATGGATTTTTTGCCAAGTGATGCCAAAAATATTATGCCTACCCTTGCTTTAAATGACTAATGTGAAAAATACTAATTGTAGTGCCCCCTTGATCTGACAGTGTGCTATAATAATTCACTTAGCATTTAGGCTAATGCAACACATTTATCATACTCATGTCCCAGTTCCTGTCTAATCTTTCTGCCTTTAAACATTTTTTCAAACCTATTTTTAATTTTTGTCGAGTTCTGGTAGCTCGACAGGCCCGACATCGTTTTATGATTGGTTGTCAGCGTTTTGTAGGCGGGACCTTTTAATGCATCCTCCTTCAGTCCCCATCACAAATGTATTTCTTACTACATCTCACAGAAAACATCTGGAATCGTTTACACTACTGATCCCTGTTAATATATTCAATGCTAATTGGTTGAAAAATCCTGATCCTGCTTCTGCTTTCGGCTGCATTTAGCTGCACAGGTGCAACAATAAAAATGTTCTTTATGGTAAAATCTGCTGTGAGGGATGATAACGTTTTGATTGACAACCCAATTTCTCATTCAAGTCTTTATTCTATCTCCTTCCAATAGATTTCTGCACATCTTATAACATCTTGCTGCGTTGAGGGGGCTGAAAAATGTTTCATTTCTTTTTCTCAATATTCTCTTTCTAAAAGTCATTTTCAGTAATATTGACTCATTGCACTTATTGGACTTTTATTGCTCATAACTGCTTGCAGCTCTATTGTGGTGTTTGTATTTAACTGCCCTGACCTCTCTTCTCTACCAAAGCTAAACTGTCATCTCTTTTCTGCAGCAGCGTCCCGCTGTAATTACAGAAAGAGAAGAGCCTGCAGTTCAATGTGTCATGGCGAATCTTTACTGCCTCGGCGAGGTGTGCGATGTCAGGACAGCGGGGTTATAAAACTGAATCACCGGCGGTTGCAGCCCAGAATGATTTTACTTTTACTGTCCTTCACAAAACAGAGCCTAATGAGATTAGAGATGCGAGAGCTGAATCAATGAAAGCTCAAAACACAATTAAAGAGCCAATTAATGAGCATGGTTCTCCGAGGAGTTAAGTGGAGTAAAATTACCTCCTCTTTCGCGAACCTGTTATTCCGTCTCCACACCCCGGCACCTTCGCATCGTTCTTGAGCTCGAACATGAATATAAAATGTGTGTGTGGGGGGGGGGGAGGATAAGGAAGCCGAGAGTGCAAGTTATGTTTAATCATGAGGAAACAAACGTTCAAAGCCCTGTTCAGAGTGCTCGTGTGTCACCTCAAGGGGCAGGGAGGAGAGAAAAAGTTTGTTTATTGTGAATCTGGAGGAGAGGTGGTGTTGTTCCAAGCGTGGCTGAGGGTGTAGTTAATGAGGAAGCTGATGAAGAATGGTGCAGTGGAGGAAATTAGCAAACCCATGAAACAAGAGCGGGACCAATTGTGAGCCTTAACCAAGATTGAAGGGACAGAAAGCAAATGTATTCCACATGTACGCTACAATTGAATCAAAGAGGAGCAACTCAGGACCAGCTCCATCAAAACAAACCCTTCGTCCCGAGGATGGCGGCATGATTAAAGTGGGAACTGCTTCTTAATTCTTGAGTTGCTGTCTCTATCTCTGTTCCTGCCTATGAATCTCACCCCCGTGCACTCTATCAAACCAGCTCTATCGCTGCCATACATGCCCTCAATCAGTTCATGTGCATGTGACAACGCATGCTTATAAGTAAATCAACCCGCCAGGGACGCTTTTGGGTTTCTGCTCTGCATTAATGCGGGCGGCTCACGCTGAGAGATTTCTGTAGGTTAATACATCCTCCAAATAGAAAGTCTGTATTGGTTGCTTATTATTCAGGCCAGCTTTAATTTCAGAGTTGGTTCTTTTGTTTTCCCCAGGGACCCGGTACAACTCTGCATTAAGGAAATGTTCCGGCAAAAGTCACCGCTGGCGGCTGGCGCTGACCCCTACACCAATGAAAAATTTAAGTGAAGAAATGGCTGAGGGGTCTTTCAAGGTAAACTAGTTGTAGTTTCTTCCATGTTTGACCAAGCATGACAAACTGCTTGGCTCTAAACTTTTCCTTTACTGTTTTATACTATCTTGCGTGCTACACCATGCTGTTTGCCAAGAATAGACATCTTTTCTCAACTATTCTCTGCAATTGTAGGAAACTAAGTAAAAAAAGATTGCAGATGTCTTGGCAACAAGAACTTGGAAACGCATGATCTGAATTCTTAATTGCAGTCGTTGTAATCTGCTTTACAGTGTGTGTTTGACTGCACACCTGTCTTCATTATTATATCCCCTTTGTATCAAAGACATTAACCGTCCTCTTCTATCCTCTTACTGATTGAACTTGTTTATAATCTGGGATGTGAATATTTGTCTTTCTGCGCCACTGAGAGCTCTCATGTCTACAAATTATCCACCGGCCTTTTTACAGAAGCATCAGACAGATCCGTAAACAACTCTCATACTTTTCATCAGCTACTGTCTGGCTGCCAATCTGCAAATCTTGATTCACTTTGCTCATTTGGTTCAGTAAAGAGATTTGAGTTGTTAGTTTTGTGATCACATCATCATGTAAAACTTTAATTGCACATTTAGACATTTCCTACTTCACTTTCTCCAGTTCAGTATCGTCCCAGTGGGTTTGAACATAAATCAGCTGCCAGGTGGCACAAAACCAATAACTAATCATTGCTATCTTATATTGGCAACTATTTTGTAGTCGCAGCATATTAAGTTTTACACCCCACTTTTCATGTGTCCACTCAGTTTAAAGTGCTGATATTACTGACTTATAGTAAAATGTTCCTTTGTAGTTATTTAATAGTTTATGAAACAATTTGCCATTTAATAGTGGGATAGTGTCGGGTGTTTTGAAGTGGGGTTGTATGAGGTACTTATCCAGAGTCAGTGTATTACCTACAGTAGATGACGATCGGCACGCCCCCAGTTTGGAGAAGCAGACAGGAGCATCAGTTTTAAGTGTACGCTATATTTAGAATATTTTCACAGCTTTTACCTTGCCGTCAGACAGCCCTTTCCGAGTGGGAACTGAAGCTGTTGTATTCATCTGCTCTCGCCAAAGCGACCAGACTGCATTGAATAAAGCTGTAATTTTACCTCGTAGGGGTGCTGCCTCGATCGGTTAGTTTGTTTGTGCTATTGTGTGATTTTGGTAAATCCGAACTAACGAAAGTCACACAATAACACAAACAAACTAACCGATCGAGGCAGCGGTAGACCAGCAACCCCCGTGTTCTGCGAGGTAAAATCACTGTATTTTTTTTCAATGGTGTCTGGTTGCTTTGGCGGGAGCAGAGATAATGACTTCAGTTCCCTGTCGGAAACATAGACTGTCTAGCTGTCTGATAGCAGGGTTACCAGGTGAAAATATTCTAAATATAGTGAACGCTTAAACTGATATTGAATTTTTTGGGTGAGTTTTTCTTTTAGGTGACTAAAATATGTTTTTCTACCGGCCCCGTCCACAGCAGTACATTACTTTGCCTCCATGTCTGCTTCTCCAAACTGGGGGCGTTCCGACCGCAATCTACTGAAGGTTATACACTGACTATGGATAAGTACCTCATACAACCCCACTTCAAAACACCCCAACTACTTTAACTTCTGAATATGGTCAATGTCTCTATGTAGTAGGCAATTTGAGGGAGGGTGAGGAACAGTTTTTTTTTTGCAAAATTACCAAAATGCATCCCCTTGATAACCTGTTTCACCCTCTCCGTCACCTGGAAGCAGAGTTAAAAATTAACAAATCACTTACATATATCCAGCGGCATTATCAAGGATTTAAAATTAGCATTTTTATGGCCTTGCATCCATACAACCTTATGTCTAAAGGCGTTCAATTGAAAACACCCAGCAAGAGCTCTGATATACAGACAAGCCTGCAGTCTGTTACACTGGACAATTCTGCAGATACACCTCCTCTGTGTGCGAATCTTAGCTCGGAGAGATTTACACACTGTGTGAACCAGCTTAGTGATTTTAGCCCCCACTGAATCACAACCTTTGCCATTTTCAATCCACTTTTTCCTCTTATACCCTCCAGATGATCTTGAGCAAAGACGACACGTAAGGGTTGTGCACTGACAAGCGGGCCCAAACTGGAGATGATCTATCCTGACACACATACGATGATACAATACTCAAATGGGGCCACCCATAATGATTTAATGCTGTTCGTCATGCCCCCCGATCTTTATCGTTATTATCACTTCACTTACTGGCCCCTGGCTCTGAGCATTAGTTGGCACAACGGCACACTCTCTGGTGCTCATAGAGCTGATGTTTGCCTCACAAGTGCTGGAGGCAACGGTTATACTGCTGGCAGCGAACACTCGCAGTAATAGATTTTTTGATGAAAAAAGTTGTCAACAAAAAACTTTTTTTCTGCACTAATAGCAGAGCATTTTTCCCAGTTTCTCTCTCAGCAACATATGAATTTGCAAGAAAAATTGACTGAGTGGAAGAGTGGAAATAACTTATATATATATATTTTTTTTTAATGTAACTAAATGCTTTTTTTTGTTTACTCTGACAAGTTCAAATGGTTCTATTTGTGTCTATTTGTGTCTATAGAGTCCATTTAGTTGCAGGTTTTAAGTAAGTAGAATATGGACATGAATGGATAGAAGTTCTTTTCATATTCCTCACATGAATGCATCTTTCTAGTCCGCTGACTTTATTTTTCAGTGTGTTTGAGATTGGATTATGTGTGTGCAGCCATTATTTCCTTCCCTGCTCCCTGTTAAAAGGAAAAGTTTGTTGCCTGTAAAGCGCGGGTCCATTTTAAGCAGTCATGCCTAACATTAAATACCTTTGTGTATTCGTGAAACTGTCAGCAACACTTCTTTTTACAATAAGTAACCCCCTGCCCTGTTTTATAATTGCCTGCACAATCAGGATACAGGCTCTGCTATTTTCTTAGCAGCTGACTGGGCAGTCCGATCATCCTTTTATTTTTTTGTTTAGACATCGGGAGAGCAGAGAGAAGACGCTGTGGTGGAGCTAAACTCAAAGCAGCAACAGTCTTCCACTCTCTTATCAGCTGTATATGTTTAAGTGTAACTGCAGTTTACTGATTACTCTCCATTTGTCGGTTTCTTTGGTAACCGATTACATCATAGTAGGACTGAGTCTAATGCTTCGAGGCTTTGACCGTTGCCATGGTAATCGACCTCCGAATCAGTATTCGAATGCTTCGTTTTTTGTTTTTGTTTTTATAAAAGTATGTAATAATAAAGTATGAATCCCAAAATAGCCCATGAAATAAGGAATAATCCCACAACATTATTCATTATTGATATTCAACATTAATATTAGTTATTCTCAGATGGATATCACTGTTGTGTGTAGAGGTGTTTGTGTGTGTGTGTACAGTAGTGCGGCAGTGGCACTGAAACGGGGGAGATGGAGACAGACAGACAGAAGAACATGTCAGTCTGCTGCGATGCGATGCGCCACACCGCAAAGCTTCAAAGCCCCAAAGATGGTATTCTGGACAGCCCTACATCATAGACTGCATATAAGAAGTGGACGTAGTCACTGTGACATCACCCATTGGTTTGGGGACTACTGTTTTGAAGCCTTGAGTTTGGCATTTTGACCGTCGCCATCTTGTTTGTTTGCAACCAGAAGTGCATCATGTCTAGAAGGTAACCCACGAGTTGGGAAACTCTGGAAATGCAAGATGGTTAAGGTTAGGCATTGACCTTGAATAGTTAAGGTTAGGATAGGTTGTTGGGCAGCGAGAGTTTTGCAAGTTTTTGCTAGATTTTTCAATTTGCAGTGACCGTCTAGACACGACCCCAGAAGTGACACGAGAGGGTGGAGCTAAGTACAACCGAACGCTGAATAAGACATTTTTAGGCGACCAAAATCTTACAATTAACTGTCATGAACAGAAAACACACTGTGAAAGAGTTAAAGTTGTAAGAAGAAAACACGGACAGCTCCCACGACCCCAGAAGTGACACAAGAGGGTGGAGCTAACGACCTGTCAGTTACAAGGTAACCACGCCCTAAAGCGTACCCTGCTTTATGGTCTATTTGACTCTAAATGGGACCATAATTTACTAAATGAACATCATGCCGTATTGAAGAAGACTTGAAACTAGCGATTGAGACCGTAAACTCATGTTTACAATGTTTACTGAGGTAATAAATCAAGTATGAAGTAGGCTCATTTTCTCATAGACTTCTATACAATCAGACCTCTTTTTGCAACCAGAGGAGTCGCCCCCTGCTGGCTGTTAGAAAGAATACAAGTTTGAGGCACTTCTGCATTTGCTTCACTTCTCAGATGTCTATAGCTACATTTTTTATATCATTTTAACTCAGAACTTTTATTTTCCCTCTACAGTGTACTTTATACTGCTCTATTTCTAGCCGATACTGTGGTATATGTGCCGTATTGTTGTGTATTGTAAATGTCAGCCACTCCTGTGTATGAACTCATCAGGGTCCTCTTCAGCACAGCACTTTGTTGATAGAAAGGTCATCCATGATGAATAGGATCGCCATGGTTACCCGGGGAAAGAAAAGTGGAGCCTCCAATTTTATTGTACGTCTTCTGTATCCACCGCGGGCTCGGCAAAAGAATGGATGCATCCTCACAAGTCTTAAAAATGAAAAGAAATAAAACGGCACTGGGCTGTTGTATTTTTGCCAAAGTGCCCTCTGTACAGCAGAGAATGCCAATGTGGCTTCAGAAGTATTTTCAGTAGCAAATAATAACAAA
>CAKAOI010044156.1:0-30161 GCA_916701655.1 Sebastiscus albofasciatus | reverse complement strand
AGGAGGAGAAGGAGGGTGGAGGAGGAGGAGGAGGAGGAGGATGTGTACCAATAGATTAATAATATATTGAAATGTGTCTCTAGGCGGTGAGGTCATTGTTCGTGCAGCCAGCGGAAAACAAACAAAATAGAGTGGAAAATGTATCTGATCTGGTGGGAAGCGGGTGGGTGTGTTGTGACCCTCCGTAAACCCTCCCTCCACCCCATTGGCTAAGGTTTGCGTGCAAGTAGACGAGCCTAAATCTTCATTTCTATGGCAAGGTGTGACCGCAATTTCAATGGGAAGAATGAACAAAGACTACTCTTATTTAAAGGTGCAGTCTGTAGGATTTGTCGGCATCTAGCGGTGTGGTTGCAGATTGCAACCAACTGCTCCGTGAAGGGCACCCGCTCCGTATGTAGATATAAACGGCTCATTCTAAGCTAACAAAAACACAACAATTCTTATTTTCAGTTGATTATACATTAAAGAAAACATGCTTATTGATATTTCCATTTCTGCCAATAGATCCTCCTGAATGCTACACGCTGTCCCTTTAAGGTTGTTGTTGAAATACACACACTTTTCACAATGTGGGTCAGTTTTTTTCAATGAGTCATCTCTTGGTGGAAAGAATTCAGAGCTTGAATGAGCATGAATTGTGCCACAATTTCAGAAA
The DNA here is from genome assembly GCA_916701655.1 of Sebastiscus albofasciatus. NCBI lineage: Eukaryota > Metazoa > Chordata > Actinopteri > Perciformes > Sebastidae > Sebastiscus > Sebastiscus albofasciatus. The sequence goes on along the minus strand of CAKAOI010044156.1, from coordinate 29,503 downwards.
GAAAACACATGTAGTCCTGTACAGGAAGTAGGTCAGTGTGTTGCAGCATTGTATAACCACAAAGTAAGAAGATGGTCCAAAACCCCACTTACTGTAAACCCAATTTCGGTGACAGAAACAGGAGGCGTGGCGCCACTTAGTGGCCAATCTCAACAACTGCACTGCAGCGTATAAAGAAGAATCAGAATCAGTTTATATTCACCAAGTACATACACTGCTCAAAAACAATTAAGGGGACACTCAATCATCACAGTTTAACACCGAGTCAGTTAAACTTCAGGGATATCAATCTGTCCATTTAGGAAGCACAAATGATTGTGAATCACGGTTGTGGCCGTTTTCAAAGGGGTCCCTTGACCTCTGACCTCAAGATATGTGAATGTAAATGGGTTCTCTGGGTACCCACGAGTCTCCCCTTTACAGACATGCCCACTTTATGATAATCACATGCAGTTTTGGGCAAGTCATAGTCAAGTCAGCGCACTGACACACTGACAGCTGTTGTTGTCTGTTGGGCTGCAGTTTGCCATGTTATGATTTGAGCTTATTTCTTTATGCTAAATGCAGTACCTGTGAGGGTTTCTGGACAATATCTGTCATTGTTTTGTGTTGTTAATTGATTTCCAATAATAAATATATACATATATTTGCATAAAGCAGCATATTTGCCCACTCCCATGTTGATAAGAGTATTAAATACTTGATAAATCTCCCTTTAAGGTACATTTTGAACAGATAAAAAATAGGACTTGATTAATTATAAATGTTTAATCGATCGACAGCCCCAGATATTTTATTTACATTTATTTTACTACTTGTTTTTGTGCCCACAGACACTTACAGATACTGCACCCTCCACTGCACCGGATACATGCGGAGCTGGCCGAGCAGCCAGCTGGACTCGGATGGCGACGCCGACAAGGAAACCTCAAACCTGACCTGCCTGGTGACGGTGTGCCGCCTCCTCTCTCACTCGCCCCACCAGCCTTCCAAAGACGTCAACGTCAAGCCCTCTGAGTTCATCACCCGCTGTGCCATCGACGGCAAGTTCACTTTTGTCGAACAACAGTGAGTTTCCCCCGATTCGTATCCACCAAGTAACCATTTATCTTCCTGTCGTGCGTTGTGGATTTGTTCTGAGGACACGGTTCCGCTGAGAAAGAAATGGCAGAGTTGTGGTGAGGAGGCCTCTGAGCGAGTTTTGTCAGTGGAGGTAATCCTTTCTGTCTTTGCCATTGTTTCTCAGAAGGAGCTGCATCTTGATGGCATCACATGAAAAGCTCTTCTCATTTTTTGGGAAGTAATTTCATACCACAAGTATAGTGAATCATTTAATCAAAATTTCCCATATGTGTGACTGCTGAATGTTACATGTGGAGAGGCGTTCACTTCCATTTTCACTCCTCACTGGTTTTTGAACAATCCTGAGTGACGGCTAAAGAGGCGGAGAAAGCCAGAGTGACTGAACTCCTTTCCGTCTCCTCTGTCTTTCCCAGAGCCACCGCAGTCATCGGTTATTTGCCGCAGGAAGTTCTCGGCACGTCGTGTTACGAGTACTTCCACCAGGACAACCTGCAGCACCTCACAGAGAAACACAGGCAAGGTGATGGAGCAAAGCAACCACAGCTGGCAACTTTAACCCTCCTATATCTGACTCAGTTAAGAACTTAAAGCTGCGGTCGGTAACTTTGAGCAAATATGATAACAAAAAAGTTATTTTTATGAAACTGTCACTATATTCTGGAAGTAGTGCATGAAACATCTGTGAACAAATCAGGTTCCTCAATGTCCTCCTAGTGCTCCTGATGGCATTTGCAAGATTTCAACGTGCCGAAGGAAAACAATCAATCAAACCAAGTTTCAGCGCCGATCAAATATGAATCAATATTCTGTTTAGGGAAGCACCGATACCACTTTTTTTCAGACCGAGTATGAGTACAAGTACTTACGTTTGGGTACTCGCCGATACTGAGTACCGATACGAGTACTTCTCGTGGCGCAATGAAAGTCAGGTCCAGCGCACGTTGTCTGAGGTGGGATCCCGACCCAGCGGCACCGTCGGGGAGGTGGAGCATGAGGACCCGAAAGGTGGTGAGGAGAGGTTAACGTCGTGCTGCTGTAAAGTGGTATCGGTGCTGTTTTGCGAGTATGGGTACGAGTACATGAGAACAGTATCAGACCCGATACATGATACTGGTATCGGTATCGGTGCATCCCTAATTCTGTTACTGTAATGCCTATTTCTCACCTAATAACCTTTCATCATATTTGCTCAAAGTTACCAGCTTTAAATTGGGACAATGTGCCCCCCAGAAAAGAGATGAATGTTTTGTAGAAGACCTTTTCTTCTGTTTCCTGCTGCGCTCTGTGACAACACTCGTGTCCGATCTCTTGGCAGTTCTCCGGAGCAAAGAGAAGATCGAGACGCAGTGCTACAAGTTCAAAACGAAATACGGCTCCTATGTTTCACTCCAAAGTCAGTGGTTTAGCTTCACAAACCCATGGACCAAAGAAGTTGAGTTTATCGTGTCTTCGAACAGGGTCGTCTCGTAAGTACTGATTCATTTATGAAGATGTTTGATAACCTGTCTCAGATACAATGTCACTATTGGAGGAAGGATGCTGTTACAAACTCATCCATTCGTTCTTTAGAGCAATTTTCTTGACACTGGTTATCCAAACACCTTTGTTTCTGTGTTGATTTCATACACACATTTTGCTTCTGATCATCATTTAAAATACAGTTCATTCATGGATACAGCAGCGTAAATACTTCTTTGCACCAGCAGGGGGCCCGGTCACACAAAGGATGAGGAGGCAGGCAGCTCAAAAGCACTTCAGGGTAAGAAATACATACTGTATGTATTGACATTTATCTCTTGTGTGGGATTGTTTAGGTTTGTTTTGTTTACATAAAGGTTGATTTTACTGTCTTGTTCTTCCACAGAAGACACAAAGCAAATACCCATAATTCCCGGCCTTTCCAGTGGTGTGGGCATGATGATCTACGCCGGCAGCATAGGGACCCAAATCGCAAATGAGCTCGTCGACTCTTACAGGTGCATTTTGTGACTATGACTTGCCCCAAACTGCATGTGATTATCATAAAGTGGGCATGTCTGTAAAGGGGAGACTCGTGGGTACCCAGAGAACCCATTTACATTCACACATCTGGAGGTCAGAGGTCAAGGAACCCCTTTGAAAATGGATATGACAGTTTTTCCTCGCAAACATTTATCGTAGGTTTGGAGCGTTATTTAGCCTCCTTCGCGACAAGCTAGTATGACATGGTTGGTACCAATGGATTCCTTAGTTTTTCTAGTTTCAGATGATACCAGTATCTTCACTCTAGCTTTAAAACTGAGCCCGGTACAATCTAAAAGTTGCACTAATGTGTTAAAGAAATTAGAAATTTGCTTATTATCACGTTAACTTTGACAGCCCTAATAACATGAAAGAATATTTATAATAAATTCAAAAAAATTCAAAAAGTAATTTAATCTCCTGCTGTGTTCCTGACTGTTGTTTAACAGGATGAACTCGTCTCCATCAAGCGGAGCTTCCAGTCCGTTTGGCCCGGCCCAGGAGAAATGTCCACTGGTGTCCCCACAAACCAGCACGAGTGTGAGTGTCCTCTTAATCATTACAGCACATTTACTTGGAGGCTAATTACATTCATTTTGTTAGCAATTGTGAAGTCGAGCCATAATCAGCTGTATTTGTTGACCTTTTGATCAAGATATAGACTTCTACTCAAATGTTTAGTTTTTCAGTTGATGCTACACCTTCGTTTTTCCATATTTTGAGACTTTAAAGAGGACCTATTGAGCACATTTTCAGGTTTATACTTGTATTTTGGTTTTCTACTAGAATATGTTTACATGCTTTAATGTTAAAAAAAACGCTTTACTCTTCTCATACCGGCTGTGCTGCAGCACTTCTTTTACCCTCTGTCTGAAACGCTCTGTTTGAGCTCCTCCCCCCTCCCGAAAAAGCCCAGTCTGCTCTGATTGGTCAGCTGGCCCACTCTATTGTGATTGGTCAACCGAACCAAACTCTTCAGACTCTGCTCCAGCTCCGCTCTAACTAGCTTTGTTTAAGGGCGTGCCTAACTAGCCGCTAGGCAGGTATTATGCAAATGTGTTACTTGGTGACATCACCACGTTACGGAAGAAAAGGCGGGACCTCAGGCGAGGCAGTTCAGGAGCATGTTTCTCTCTTTGGCGTGGACTTTGGACTTTGTAACTTTGCAGACCTTTTACATGGACAGAAAACTATATAACTTGCTAAAGGAAAGGGAAAAAGCACAAAAGCATAATAAGTCCTCTTTAAACTTTTACCTCCTTACACTGTGTCTTCTTGTTCTTATTTTCTTGTCAATTTTAGTGGCATAAGAAGGTTAAATTCAAATGCGTGGCTAGATAGTTCATATGGAAATGGTTTATGCAGTTGTATGCTAATCTTGGTGCTCTGTGGTATTTATAAGCAAATTAAAGCTAGTCTCGCATACATTGTTCATTTTCAAGCAAATTAATAATGATATGGGGAGTTTTGGTCAGTTGGAAGCAGCTAGCGCAGGTCATGACCAGACAATTGATTGAGTTTGCGACCTCATGTAACCATAATATGAGGTACTATCACTTGTAATAGAATGATTCCATCATACATGTATTTTAATTAATGTAATGATTTGTGTTATATTTCTACAACAGCATGCTCACATGTCCTTATAGTGTCTCCATATGTGTGTAAGTCTTATTCAAATGTAAGACAAATTAAAATTTGATATATGCAGTGTACATTAAGACAGCGGCTACTTCTACAACTTGTTCTCCTGAGTTCAATTACACACTCCAGTGGAGAGAGGTTAAAAACGCGAGGCCCCGTGCAGCGTTCTTTAACGTCACATGACTTGTTCCAGGCGTCCAGCAGAGAGGAGGCAGCAGGCAGTTCATCGCAGTCCCAGCCTGACTCGAGGACAGCGGTGGGCGCTAACAGTGCAACTTCTGAAATTTCAGGTACCGTCAGCAGGATAATCATAAATACAATCCAAGTTATCATCAGTTTATCTGTACCTCTCTGCAAAGAAGGGGTAACAAGGTGACGTTTATAAATTATATATCGTATCATAGCTGATCAATTACATAGTAGTATAAATTAGAAGTATTTATTATCAGTTTATTGTTGTACACATTATACATTTGATATATTATACAAACTATATTACCAAATTATTTGTAAATCGTTAATAAAAAGTTGAATCTAAAAGCATTACATAGATAGATGGACCAGAAACCAGTTATTAACCATTGACAAAATTAACTATCTAAATAATGTTTATAGATGCTTTACAAAGTATTTATTGACCATTTAACAAGCTTTTATAATCATCAGTTGCAACTGTATATAACCATCCAACTAATGTTTATAGATAGTTTACAAATCAATTATTAACCATTGACAAAGTGTCACAAATATCTGATCTATCCATATGTGTAATGTTAGTAGAAAACAATTTTGTTAAAGGTTTATATTATGTGCAACACTAAACTGTTAAAAAACATAAATTATAGCATTATTAGTAATTAGTAAACATTATTAATTTTCATTTCATTGTTTGTTAACAGTAAAATAATTATTAAAGCTGCAGTAGGCAGAAAGTTTTTGGCATCATTGGGCAAAAAATCCATAATAACCTTTCAGCATATTGTAATTCAAGTGTTCTGAGAGATAACTAGACTTCTGCTCCTCCTCATGGCTCTGTTTTCAGGCTTTAAAAAATCTAAACCATGACGGAAGACTTTGGCCAATCACAGGTCATTTCATTGAGAGAGCGAGCGTTCCTATTGGCTGTTCATTCAACGGAGGCAGCTGTCAATCACTCGTCAATTGGTCAATCGAGGCAGCACTGATCAATTATGAATCAATATTCTGTTACTGTAATGCCTATTTCTCGCATAAAATAAAATAGTGTGCTGTTTAGCTGTAAAATGAGAAAGTTTGCTCTGGCTGTTGGGCGGCGGTGCTTGGTATTTCCTCAACTGATCTTAACATGGCTGCCGGGTCACAAACTTTCTCATTTTACAGCTAAACAGTACACTACAAGATGATTCTGAAAACATTTCAGGCGAGATATAGGCATTACAGTAACAGAATATTGATTCATATTTGATCAGCGCTGTCTAGTTTGACCGTTTGATCAGAGTTTGGGAGTGATTGACAGCTGCTCAGAGACGGCAAGGCTCCAGCTCGACTCTGACTGGTTGTTTTCCTCCGGTCTGTGAAATCTTGCAGATGCCATTAGGAGCACCGGAGGACACAGAGGCACATGATTTTTTTTCAGATTACCTGTCTCATGCACTACTGTCAGGATATAGTCACCGTTTTATAAAAAATAACTTTCTTTGAATCATATTTGCTCCAACTTGCCTACTTCAGCTTTAATGAAGTTTAATTAACAAACAATTTATCATTTATAAATGAAGGTTATGATAAAGTGTTAGAAGAAGAAATGAGCCGTGCTCACAAAACCTGCCCGAAGGCTTCAAAAAGGCTTTTGACATTTTAATATTGACAAAGAAACTCCAGCTGTCTTTGTATTGTTGATCCCACCCACCGTTTCACAGCTGCAGGCTCTCAATCAGCAGGTGATCCAATTAGATGATGCAAAAGATCAGAGCAGTGAAATCCAACATTTATACAAATGCAGGTTTAAAAAAAATCATCATCAAACAATAAAAGGCATTGATCATTACAGACGGGTGATATCTCACAGTATCAGAGTTTCTTTTCCCCCTAACGTCTTGGTTTCTCTGCTCTGTTCCACCCAGGCGAGCCGTCCCAGCTGGACTTGGACAGCATGGTGGTGCCGGGCCTGAGCAGCTTCAGCAGCGACGAGGCGGCCATGGCGGTCATCATGAGCCTACTGGAGTCGGATGTAAACATGGGTCAATCAGGGGACTTTGAGGACTTACACTGGCCTTTCTAGACGACGCACGGACTTTAAGCTCTCACATGCTCTTGTGCCGTTTTTTCTTGCCGAGAACTTGGTAGTTCTGGCCTTGCACAATTGAACCCACTGGACTTGTACCAAAGGCCGCAAAAACGTGTCGTACTTGAGGAAGCCTAACAAAAGAGTTAATAGGAATTATTGTTACTGTGATTATGATGTTGAAGGAATGTCAGGTTAAAGTGTCACCGGAGCCTGTGGTGATTCAGTGTCTTCCTCAGGGACACTTCAGCTTAAAACCGAGACTTTCCACAGCAGAACGATTTATCTGTTCGCCTTGCTTGCCCCCTCCCCCCCGACGAGTGGCCAAGGTCTGTAGGAGAATCAGACTTCTGCCATGTGCAGTGCTGCTAGAGAAACTCCTCAAACCTTTGACATTTGTGAAACTTTCGGTACCCGGTGATGATTTTTTTACTCTGTTTTTTTTTTTTTAAAGATCCCCTCCAGATGCATTTTGAGTCACGTAAAAAATACTCTGCAGAGTAATACTTGTCAGATACATACAGTAAGTAGAAGAAGGCTAAAAAAGGACGTCTATCGCTTCTCCCCTTTATTAAGAATTGCAAACTCATTAAATATGCAAAAATGGAAATGCCTCAGGCATCGCACCACACCCACCACCACTACTGGTCCAGTTATACTCCATTTGGAAGATTATAGCTTACAGTTATATATATTATATTATAGCGCACAAACTGTATCATTTAAAAGAAGCTCAGATGATTCTAATCATGTCTTTATGTACAGATATTATTCAGAAAGCATGTCTGATTTTGTCAGCGCACCGCAGCCATCATATAGAACTTTTACTAAACCAGGTAAGCACAATTAGGGGTGGGACTTCACCTCTCTATTAGACTTTGAACCATTAGAAAGTATTCTGGCCAAATGTTTTTACACCTAAATAACAAGAGACCAACATCTGGCATGACCAACACTCAATGTCCGATTTTACCAGCTAGCAACAGCTATTGACAGTGAGCGCTAACGCTATCAAAGAATGAATAAACAATGAAATAAATACTTGAATATTGTTTCAGTTTTGGTCCCTGGATAAATAGTTGGCATGGAAACAGGCTCTACATTCAAGTTTTTTTTTAATCAAAACTCGTACAAATATAACCCAATTCTGTTCATGAGGTTCCTCCATAAAGCAAAGGTAGCTTCAACCACTTGATGCAACCTTGACTGAAAAGTAATTTTCTTGTGTACATATTGAAGGTTTCTCGTTGCCACTTGTGTATTGATGCATGATAATTACCAGTTGTGCTGTCACAAATCATGCTCATATGCAGACGTCTCCTGTTTTTAGCAGAGGAATGTAACAACATCCGTTAAGTTAAAGTCCAAAATATCAGTATCCATAGAGGAAACCACATTTTTTCAGTGGAGGGGGTCTTTGTAAAGTGGCTGTTTTCATATTGAATGTGCACTAAAGGACTGAGCCCTAGTATGCCTATACTGTGTTCACATATCACATATTTATTGTACGCCAGACAGTTCTGTGAAGGTTATCCACTGTGCACTGAACTCCTGAGAAATTTGTACGCTGTGGATATGAGAATGTTTTCCAGTGTTAACAAGGGACAAGCCAACAAGTTTTTAGTTCAGGGTTTATTGCTGTTGTGTCATGTCTTATATTCCCTTTAACCTTCCTGTTGCCCCCAAAATAGTATTTGAACAGCCTAAGACTGCACAGAAATTAGTATTTGTTTTGCTAGTGAGACAATACTGTTATCTATTTCTTAATGTCCTATTACCACTACAGCTATTTGTAAAAGAAAACCAGTGTAGCCTACTAACAGCTACACGGATCAACTTAGTTGTTCGGTGGCTTTTTTACTTTTTGTGTCCGAAATAGCAAGAGCAAAATGAAAACTCATCAGCGGAGAGGCAGAGCAGAGAGACCAATTTTAACACCCTCATTAGCTTAAAAAAAGGCCAGAATGACATGGACAGGTGGAGGTCTGAGCACGGTCATGAATGATCACATTATCAAGCTATTTATTTTCTTATGACCTGTCTTCAAAATGAACCATTGGCAGGCTGAGGGGAAAGTGAGTTCACCAAAAAAGTAAATGACATTTTATCACACAATAACCCCTGAAATGTACTGTAGAGACTTATCTTAACAGACTATGTGAGGATGGATTTTACCTTGAAACTCAGTGACTGGCCTTCTTACTGCACCTGTGAACTCTGGTTTTATCACTGGTTCCTCTAATCTTGAAAGCATAATGTGATTGTGTTGCCTTGAACACGTTGTTTCTTGACAAGGTTCAATTGTAAATCAACCGTTATGTGCTCTCTTTGGCTTTTGCTGTTGCCATCAGTGCCATTTGAAATGGACACTAAAGCATATTGAACATGCCCTGCTATCAAAAGTCAAAATGTCTATTTGTATGTGCAAATTGTCGTTGATGTATCTGCTGTAACAAGGAATGGAGGTTGAAGTCTTTGAAAGTAAAACAATTTTTCATAAATGGTGTGAATTCTATTTTGTCTTAACCATAATTTCTATTTTTTCAAGTCATCTTGAGTAGCTGTTATATTTTCCAGAGGCAGAAATCTTGTTCTCAATTGCTAATCAACTAAATACTCCAATCTCATATTTTAAAAATAGCTGGAATTGTAAGGAACTGCACAATGCTGAGATAAAGAGGGACAAACAAGGAACACAAATAATTTATTTTAAGAAATATTTATTTATTTAAGAGAGTTGTTGGGCTTTACACAATGTCAAGCAGACAGGAATACAAATCATTGTCATATTCACTGGATACTAATAAATTCCTTATTTTTAAGAAACATGGCTCTCCATTTATATTGGTATCACACTGGAATAAATATGAAGAGTTGTTGTTTATATGCCTCAATACAAACTCACAGAAAATGAACAACTGACCTTGCAAGCATCGTGTCAGCTTGCAGGCTGTTCCACGATGTTGCCTAATGCCCCTGAGATCAGAAAGTTGGGATTCATTGCAAACAATATATCTATCTTCTCAAAGGGCTAATAGTTGTACAAGCAATAGAAAAGTTGGCCATATCAATTAGGAATAATTTAAATGCAGTAGGTGTCAAGAGACTAAATGTTTGAGACTAACATTTTACATTATGCTGATGATGTTGTACTATTTTTCTCAGATTTAAAATAAAACGTATATTTTCTGGTATTAAATTGGTTAAACCAAATCCACTATCAATGTCCTAAAGGTTGAAACCACAAGTACTAACAATTTAATCTATTCAAAATGTTTTAGAAAGCCTTACATATGAAGGTATAAAGTTTAGAATGCAAAATTTTGTGCTTCAACCTGCTCACACATTGATGGAAAATATAGCCGTCAACCATCAATTTTCGTGGTCACGCAGGCCTACTCTGGATGACGTATTGCCAGCCTGATGTATTAGCACCATGACTCTATCCATTAAATTTTTTTCCTGTTCCACTAAGGCAGCACATTTGTCTTGCCTTGGAAAGATAGAATAGAGGACCTATGAATACACCAAACATGGGGGATAACAAAGATAACTCAAAAATATTACACATGGCGTTATCCAAAAGCCTATTCCAGCAGAATATGTACAAGACCATAGGAACCATCAGCAAGACCGGGAGGTAAGCCATCACTGCAGGCACCACCACAACCAACACATTACCCACTGCCCGTCTCTTTAGGGGTGACTCAGAGCGGGCTTGGTTACCACAGGTGGTGAGGGCTGGACTTTGCTGCAGCAGTGACCAGATCACACCCCCAAGGCAGAAGAGCATTACGACGAAGAGGCAGGAGATGATAATGGAAACTGACACCATAATGTTAGTTCTATCCTGCAATGAAGCTGTAAAAAACAAGGAAATGAAAATTTCACTTTGGAGGGAAGTTGCTTTCTGAAATTCTATAGTTTTTCAAACCAATTTTATCCTCAAACATGATGCTCAGTTCAGTACAGAGTTGCTATGCTGAACTCTCACCCAACACTTACCTGCAACCAGACAGAAGGTCAAGGTGAACACCCACACCACAGCAGAAACAGCCATTCGGTGCTGCCACTTCCTCACTCTCAAGTACAGCACGGGTCTAATCACCGCCATGTAGCGCTCAATGCACATACAGGTCAGCAGCAGGGGACAGCCAATCAGGTTGAACATACTGAAGACCTCTCTTGCCTTCTCCAGTGGAGTCTCTGTAGTGTTGTCATGTGTCAAGTCATTGGCTGAAATGTCTGGTGAATAGACAATTACAGGGTTAGCACTTGGCTTTTTTGCAGTCGAATTTGGAGTAGCGATGCACCGATCCAACTTTTTCAGTCCCGATACCGATACCAAGTACCGATCTGATATCAGCGTTTAATTAATAAGTTGCATGCCTCATTGTGTGGAAGTAACAGGGATCATTCTTTTATGTGTAAGGCAACATCAGGCCAACATCAGGCTTGACTTAAAGCTTCAGTAGGCAACAATGTTTTGGCATCATCGGGCAAAAATGATGCAGCATTGGAAAGTGTTTAGCTGTCTGTATAGCTGAGTACACGTTCATGGAGATAACACTTAGCGAGGACAGAACATTATACATCCATGGCAAAGTACTCACTGGTGCAGGGCATGGTTACATAAAAGTGGATGGTCCAACACATCTATTATGATAACTTCTTCTATTTTAAACTCTGGTTCTCCATTCACTCAAGGATCAGCACTGACATGGCAGTCTGCAGTTGATCAAAGAAGCGAATTTGTATTTCACCTCTGAAAAATTGCAGTAATTCACTGAAATAATTCATTTCGACCCTAACATTTTTTTTTTTTTAAGTCTGCAACTGCACTGGTTAGCTTTGTGATCGATCTCCAGAGGTGTTCACCCACCTGAACGATTTCTCCTGACCTGTTCACCCTGATAACTTGCGTGACTCAAGCTGACCGGCATTATAGACAGGAAGATAAGATCCATCGCAACAAGATTCACACCTAGAACCTGAAAGACACAAAATACACAAGAGAACAGTAGGTTATATGTCAGGTTTTTTAGGCTACAGCCACACTAATATGATCTCCGTCCAGATGAGCATTTTAGGGCCATCTCAGAAGTAATCTCCGTCCATACTACCGCTCCTGAAAACACATATCACACAACCATTCACGTACACTGGGCATGCGTGTGCCAGTGTGCAGGAACAGGAAGCAGCGCTGGACAAGGGAATTGATGCAAAGTGCTTGAATAGTAGCTTGCCTCCTGTGCATGTAGGCAGAAGCAGCATTATGAAATGCAGAATTTAACTGCACAACAGCTGCTAGCGTGGACAACAAAATCAGCAACGCCTCTAACTCGTTATCCGTGTTAAAATTAACCACCGGTGGTCGAGGCTGATGTCGTTTGTTTTCGTCCGGAAAAGGTTCACGTGATGGGGCGTGACGAATCAGGGAACGTCATGACTGATAAGACCCAATCAAGAATCAAGAATTGTTTTCAAAAGTCTCCGTTTCTGTCCGTCCAGACTAAAACGCAACCTCAGAATTTTAAAACTAAAACGCGGTTCAAAGGCATTTGCAAACGTCTCCGTTTTAGGGGCTCGAAAAAGGCGGAGCGGTGTGGACGCTAGACATAAACGTAGCAAAAGTTAGTGTGGATGTAGCATTAGTCTTTCTCCAATGCCGAGCAGATGCCCTAACCCTAACCCCATCTCTAAATGGGTCAGATAACCCAACTGAAACTACCTGTTGCATAACAATGAATAAAATATCTCAGAGCGGGTTGGGAGCACTGTACCTACCTGTGAGGCCGACAGCGATTTCCTTCCCCTCAGTAATAGCCAAAGCAGGGCAACATTAGCCGCCGCCCCTGCGATCAGGATGTAAATTTCAGTGACGTACCAGATGTCGTCCCAGTCCTCTTCGTGACAGTGCCTGAAGATAGCTTCGATATATCTGCCGTCTGACATGAATATCTCACGAGGAGACGGTGTCATGGTGGCGATCTCTGATATAGTGTCACACCTAAATGAGTTCTGCCAAGTCAAAGAGAGTGATTATAAACATTTGACTTCATCCTGTTTTAGATTGTTGTGTAAGAGGAGAATAAGCTTTTTTGGCTGGGCCGCAGACGGCCAGCCTTACAAACACAGAAGTCCGTCACAGAGTGATGAAGTTACACGATTGGTCGGCCGAGTGTTGGAGTTTCCTCATTGGTCTTTGCTCTTTCAAAATAAAAAGGCAGGAACAATCCGTTGTTTACGTTTTCGGGGCGGGCGTGTCAGCGGTTCCACTACCCTTCGTGAGGGATCGCCTCGCTTCCCAGCATTGGACGCTTGATGGGCTGCCACGAGGCACAAGGCACCTGATTGGATGAACACTTTCCCTCGTGGGCGGCTGCAACCAACACGGCGGCTCATTTGGAAACTTTCTTCTCTTATATCACGAAAATAATTCACTGAAATGCGTTTCTGAAAACATTTTCTGTTGTTAAATCTGTCTTTATTTTGGATTGACAACGGTTAGTTTAAAAGTTTCGAGGGAGTTTCCAGAGGCGGTGAATCACGCCGATTCTGAGGTTGAGGCTACTTTATGGCATAAAGTAATCTCAACTTTATGCAAATAAGGAACAGCCAACGTGACGCCCTGTCTCTCGAGTTGCACACCTTAATGCCGGAATGCATTGCACGGCTGCTTACATAGACAATGAATGGGAATCATGGAAAGGATGGACATACTGTATATCTTTAGTGGATTTAACATTATAGACATGACCACTGACTGTTTGTGTAACAATTTAGTCACAAATTCACAGACTGACCAAACACGGTCCAGACATACACTCGGTTTTGACTGAGTCTTGTTGAAAGATACATAACTTATGACCCCTGTAACTGTATATAGTTAGAATAGGTGGGTTTCTGTCTTGCATTAGGCTCTCAAACACACTGACAGGATTATTTTTGGAAGTAAACTTTTTGTGCACATCGAGAGTCATCAACACTGTGGAGCATCCCTGCTGAGTTTTGAGGGTATTTTCAGACTTTTAACCAGATGTCTATTTTGCTCTCAGGGCCTCATTTTGCAGTACAAAGTTGAAATAAGTGCACTAATTAAAGTAACTGTTTCTGGAAAGAGATGTTCAATTCTTTAAATGACATTTTTTACCAAAGCTGTGAGCACTAAAAATGAAATGCTGATCACGTCCTTTTGTTTTTGAGGTGGATGAATACATCTCAGAGGACGATATCTCAAAACCTGGAGAAATACAACCAAAACCATATCTGCATGGCTACCAATACAAGTAAGTGAGAAAATACACATTGTTGTAATTTGGGTGAACTGACCCTTTAAGTCGGTCTTATTTACATACACACAAAAACATAGGTATATATACATAAAGTCATTTAAAGATATTTAAATTCTACATACTGTAGGCTGAACTCATTTTAGATGCATTTTATGCAGAGTTGAAGTTGATGGATCTCAAACATCTTCAAGTCTGAAATAAAGTTTTTTTTAAGTCAATTTATACTACATAAATAATACATGAATTCCAATCAATCACTTTACTGTTTACGCTACCCGCTGTATTATTAAGGCATGAAAAGCTGAAGCTAAACTCCAACTTACCTCTTTGTTTGTCTCCTTTCTCCTCTGGTCTCTCCTTTGCTTACTTGCAACCAAAAGTTCCTGAAACATGCAAACACACGCACACAACCATCTATAGGATAGAAAAAGCAAATGAACAGGTGTTTAGTGTTGATTTTACACACTTGAATGCAAAGAGGTATGGATGTCTTTGCTGTGTAGGTGATTTCCATTGCTTGCAGTGTGTTTACTGCCTGTTTTCCTTGCTTGTGGTCACCTCTTCTTTCTATATGGGGACAATTCTCATTATCATGTTTTCTAAGTTTGACAACATGCTACTTTTTGAAAGGCTGTAACCTAATTAACTATTTGCTGCTACATCAACTTTCCAACTCCACATATAGCACATCTTTTATTTTTGGTGTAAATATGAGACACAACGCCATCTGACTTTCCCTTTTTCTGTCATCTAAGTCCAGTGTGAACAGACCAACCACTCCATCTTCCTCATGTGTCAGCGTCGCTCTGCAGGCAAATGAGGTCAGCTCCTCATTTTCAACTGTCATGATGCTGTGATGGATTAGCTCCGTCTTCTTCTGAATTTCCTGTCCTGTTCCTCTTTTCCCTCACCTGTTCTCCATCTATTTCCCTCCTCTTCCTCTCTTCTGTCAGAATAGCACACATTGAAAACGCACGCTTAACCGTTCAACTAAACAAAAGTCTCTTTATTCAGTTTTTATGGCAGTCTTATTATTATTATACAACAAATAGTTCACAGTTAAAGAAATATTTTAAATCCCCCCCCCCTTCCATCAAAAATGTAAAGTGCAGATTTGTTAGTGTGTCTATTCGAGTCACTATTAAAAATTAAGACAGCCCCCACAGCTAGAGTGTAAACTGACTAAAGCAACAGTAAGGGGGCTCTTGGACAGAGTTTATGATTAAAATGCATATACAGTAGACCAAGGGAATAACAAAGGTTAATGATTCATTTTTTAAAAATGAAATTAGGAGCAATATCCACGTTTTGCTGTAAAGCTGCAGCCGAAGTCTGAAGAGAATTCAAGTGAATCAGAGTTTATTAGGTCGACGCGGTCCAGAAAGTTTCTCCGTCTCGCTGCTCAGACTTTACATATCAGTGCGTTTCTGTGCTGTTTCCAGTGCTTTGAGGATAAAACGGCATTCTCACAGTGTGTCTGACCTCCTTATGTTGTTGCTGTGACTTACACAGAGAACCTCACTTACATCACACGAGAGGTTTTCAGCCCAGTCGCACAGCAGTTTGTGAAATAGTCACGAAATTTAATGTATTGATTCGTGTACATAGACATGAATTTTAATTGGTTTTGTGATGGTCAGCATGAAACCTGTGTGAAACCACAAGTCAGAGTTGATTTATTTGTCACATCAAGTAGTTTTTGTCACGTAACTTCCAGACTTAAGTTACGTCACTTCCGGTGTTATTTGAGCCCAAAGTGTGATCTATTCCTAAACCTAACTGAGTAGTTTTGTTGCCTAAGCCTTAGCAAGTTGATCTTTTCCTAAACCTAACTAAGTAGTTTTGTTGCCTAACCAAGTCAATCTATTCCTAAACCTAACTAAGTAGTTTTGTTGTCTAAGCCTAACAAAGTCGATCTTTTCCTAAACCTAACTAAGTAGTTTTGTTGCCTAAACCTAACCAAGTCAATATTTTCCTAAACCTAACTAAGTAGTTTTTTGTCTAAACCTAACCAAGTCTATCTTTTCCTAAACCTAACAAAGTAGTTTATTGCCTAAACTTTAGCAAGTTGATCTTTTCCTAAACCTAGCTAAGTAGTTTTGTTGTCTAAACCTAGCCAAGTCAATCTTTTCCTAAACCTAACAAAGTAATTTGTTGCCTAAGCCTTAGCAAGTAGATCTTTTCCTAAACTTAACTAAGTAGTTTTATTTTGAAAAGACTGGAGCGGAAATTGACACGTGCGTCTCTTTGCTGGACAAAAATACGTTGAAAGTCGCACTGGATGTCACAAAAAAAGGGAAATTTGTGTCTATGTACATGAATCAAATAGATTAAATAAAGTGATTATTTCACAAACTGCTGTGAGACTGTGTTGAGGTTTTACATGATTTCCAACTTAGTATCTGAAGTATGGAGGGCTCAAACCTGCCATGCATTAATTCAAGTTGTGATAATTATTTGCAACTATTATTCTGATTTCCAGTCATGTATATTCTACATGTTTCCAAAAAAGCCATCAGGGACCCTGAATGACTTTACCAGTCAAACTGCCGACCATAAAACAAGCTTTTGTCTTAAATAATTGTGACAGAATGAGTTGCAGCAGTGTAGACAGAGAAAAATAAACTTTTGTTTTTTTTCTTTTTACATTTAGCTAACAATTCCTGTGAGAAAGAAAAGATCAATTTAAAACGATCTCTGCATCGTTAAATCCATACAAACAGCACAAAGTTGTCTGGCTGCAGCAACAACAACAGCAGGTTAATCGCAGTGTGTTTGCTTCCCATAAAGCTCCATTCTCCAGTCTGTTTTCTCCAACGCAGTGTGGTAAAATACATATTAATAAGAGCTGTAAAGTGACCCAAAACCTTTCATTACATCAGATTTCAAAAATTCATGTTATGTCTTTAGCATCAAAGCAAAAATATATATATATATATCTGTCTAGATATGATTATGTGGACCTCAGGAAGGCTGATAGGGATCCTTTTCTTAACAATAAACTATTAAAAAAATGAAGATTTGAGCTGCCTAAACAGTGGCGGCCGTAGACAAAGTCCTTTATGATCCTTCGTTTCCTTCAACGGAACGGTTGAACTGAATTTGTACGCCTTAAAGGAACAGTAAGTAACATTTAAGGGGATCTATGGGCAGAAATGGAATATAATATTAATATTTTCTTTAGTGTATAATCACCTGAAAATAAGAATTGTTGTGTTTTCGTTATCTTAGAATGAGATGCTTATATCTACATACGGAGCAGGTCCTCTTCATGGAGCTGGCCGCCATGTTTCTACAGTAGCCCAGAACGGACAAACCAAAGATGCGGTTTCACCTTTAAGTAGTTCTCCTACACGCTTGAGAAGTTTCAGTTGGTTGCAATCTGCAACCACACCGCTAGATGGCGCCAGATCCTACACACTGCACCTTTTTAAAGTAAAACTTCCCATGTTCCCTTGTCAACCGGCTACTTGAAGCTTTCCTGTAATTTCTGACAGATAAAAAGAAAAGCAAGACTTCCTCCACAGATCTCCTCTTGCAGAGAGTGAAGCGGAAGCAGCAGTTCAGCGAGAATGAAAGGACGAGAAAAATCGAGAGCGTTCAGTTCCTTTTTAGTCCAAAATGCAGGAGAAGTTCAGCAAGCATGCGGAAAAAGACGGAGCTTCTGCACGGGTTGCATCTCCAGTTTCTGCTTTGTCGGAGAAAACAGGGATGAGGAAGAGTAAAAAGACTTCTCCAAAACGCGTCCCTTCAATGGATTCAGCGGGGACGGCACAGCGCCCTGTAAGTAGAAGACTACTGCCATGGCCGCTGTGGCGTCGGGTTGGGGTTGGGGTAGATGGGCGCCGGCGTCGGGTGGTAGGCGGGAACAGCTGTGTTGGGGTGGGGTGGGTACGTCGGGGTGGGATACTGCGCCATCATGTGAGGATGGCCGTGGGTGGGTGCGTGGGCGGGCGAGGAGGTAGAGGAGGAGGAGGTGGGGAGGTGGAGGTAGAGGGGGGCGGACGGAGCGGACGGGGCGGAGGGCGCCGTCGGAGTCGGAACCCTCTGCAGGACGACGTGCGGGTAGAGCTGAGACTCGGAGCGGTAGAGTCCGGGCAGGGAGGCCTTCAGCAAACTCTCCTGACTCCTGTGTGAAAGACAGAGAGAGAGCGAGAAATGAACGGCATGAAGAAAGTCAACTGAGCTGAACATTAGAACTTCGGGTTCTTTCCTAAACCTAACTATAGTAGTTTTGTTGCCTAACCCTAAAGTGACACCAAGGGTAACTGTAGTGGTTTTGATGCTGAAAATGACGCCAAAGACCTGATGCCAAGGGGCTGGACAGCTGTTCAGTGCTGGTAGAGCTTTGTCCTTTCCAAATGACTTCTATTTTTTTACAGCATTTCTTGATGCATTTGGTTCTATGTGATGTGGTTGCTGCCAGCTTACCTCTGGTACCCTCTGTTCTCGTATCCACCAAGAGCTCCAGTCAGGTAGAGGGGGCTGTCTGGAGCCAGACGGGGATTCATCCTCTGGGAGAGATGGAAGATCTTGGGAGGAGGGAAAGCTTCCCACTCACCTTCTTCTCTCTCCAGCCAGCACTCGCTGCGACGGGATGAGCGCTTCTCTCTGCGCCTGAAGAGGAGGCAACTTTATCAGCTTGGTAGTCCATATAGTATACCAACTAAAGACTACATGTATCAGCCTTATACCTGCTCCGTCCGTCTTTCTTGGCCCGGTCCCGACTGGATCGTTCCTGCAGGCAGCAGATGAGGAAGGACAAAGACATGGCGAGGATGACGATGCCACTCACTACTGAAGCCAACACGGCCACTCTCAGACCACGGTCCTCAGGTCTGGGGATCGCTGTGTAGGGAAGGAACAAATTACATTTTAAAAGATTTATTTAAAGCTAGGGTTGGTAATGTTCTTCAAAAACATGTTTGTTATATTTGTTGAAATTCTCTTTACATCCTGACAGCAATCAATAAATCAAATGCTCTGACAAACAAATACAAATCAAGACTCAGTCAAAACTGAGTATATGGTTGGACCGTGCATGGTCAGTCAGCGGTCATGTCTCTAATGTTGAATCCAGCGTTACATGTCCACCTGGTCCGGCGAGGACACTAAAGCTGCTCCACTCAACTAGCTCAAATTCGACTTTTGGAGCTGGTGCTGCTCGCTACTTTCATTGGAAAAGAGTTGTCAACACTGGGCTGAGTTTTTGGTTGGATCAAAATCAAAAAGATCAGATCAAAAAATCTTGCTAGTTTCTCAACATTACCAACCCTAACTTTAATCATCAAATCCCCAGAATAAGCCTGCTTACCTTCGCAGACGGGCAGGTAGTTGCTCCACTGCGGTTTGCCATTGCGGACGTTGCAGTAGATTTTGTCGCTGCCGACCAGCTGGTATCCCTCCCTGCACCAGAAGGCCAACACGCTGCCGATCGACACGCCCGTGCCGCTCTCTACGTAGAAGGAGCCCCGACGTGGTGGCAGGACGGGGATACAGGACAGACCTTAGGACAGAGAGAGAGAGAGAGAGGGGACAAAACAGAAGGTCATTGACCAACAAAACACCTCGTGACTGAGAGCTGGGGACACAAATAAGGAAGAACGTTTTGATTTAAGAGAGCTAATCAGCTAATATAGCCTTATATTTAGACCATTGGTGAATTATGTCCTTTATTTGATTCTGGGGCACTTAAAATGTTTACTTCTATTAGACTTCATTGTCCATTGTAAAGTTTTTGATGTTTTTAATAGTGTTTCAGATTTAAACTCCATGAACTCTGTCCCAATACCTTTTTCTAACGCCCTCCTCTGTCTGCTTCTTTCTATCCTCTCTTTGTTTTTCCTTTCTTCTCTCTCTCTTTTCTCTCCGCTCTCTTGTCAAACACAGACACAGCTCGCTCCAGAGTGCCTGTTATCTACGCCGGGAGCCTGAGATTAGCAGTTTCCACTGGATAGATAGACACCGAGAGATGGAGAGAGAGAGAGAGAGAGAGAGAGGAGAGGGAGAGATAGAAAGCACTATTTTTATCTTCTTTATGCTACAATACGCAAATACCTCTGAGGGGTCTCGTGATACAGCAGCTATTGTTAGATTGTGCTGCAGGGATTTTTGAAGCTCTCAGGAAATCTCGTGTAAATCTACAGCATCGCTAGTCGCACAAATCATCTGAAAGATCTAACTCACCAAACCACACAATGACCATATGATATCTGCAGTGGGTTGACGGAGTTATTGATCAATGCTGGTGACTCAGCAATTGCTTTTGCCAGCTGCTGGGATTTCTGGCTTTTAAAGCTCACTTCACTAACTCGTAGTTTTGTCTAATCTAATCAGTTCATCTTTGAGTCCAAGTGGATGTTTGTGCCAAATTTGAATTGCCTCCAAGCGTTCCTGAGATATCAGAAGAATGTGGTGGACGTGAGGTCACAGTGACCTTTGACACACCAAAATGTAATCAGTTCATCCTTGAATCCAAGTGGATGTTTGTGCCAAATTTGAAGAAATTCCCTCTGGGTGTTCCTGAGATATTGTGTTTGCAAGAATGGTACGGACAGACGGACAACCCGAAAACATAATGCCTCCGTGCTGGCAACAGCTGTGGCAAAAATACCAGATGATTGGATTGTTATCCAAAACTACAGTACCCTAAATATGCTATGCTACACTCAGATTCCAGTTGTAAAAATTAGTTGTTTACCACTTTATTAAAGCTGTTTTCCACAGCATTCATTTAAAGTCTTGTTTCTGGCCACCTGGTGAATATAAGTCAAATATTCACTCTCCTTTTAGCTCTGTTTTTGGTCTCCACCAGCTCCCGATTGAAAATATCTGTCTTGGCAGAGGTCTGTGCTCTCCGAGTGCACTTCTTGTTACCATTAACAAACAGGTAGCGTAGATAGAATTTACCCATTATTATATATTTTTCTTGCTGACTAATACACTTGAGAAAATTTTAAACTATTTGCATGGGTTGTATTTACCACCATCCAAAATCCTTTTTTACAGTGTTGGCAGAGGTCTGCGCCCTCCGAGTGCACTTCTACTTGATATAAACATCATGATTAGTGCAGCTTTAAAAAGAGCTTTTACTTTGAAAAGACATGAACAGAGAAACAATATTAAAGCATGCTGCAGTTTGCTTTTGCTGCGTCAGTATTAGTGTAATCTGAGAGAGAGAGAGAGAGAGAGAGAGAGAGAGAGAGAGATGTCATCCCACCACTATAAGACCCTGTGAACATGCAAGCTGCTCTCTGCTGATTAGGAACGACAGATGGGAGGATTTCTGCAGCGGTAGAGACAGAGAGGAGAGGGAGGACAGAGAGAGGATCCCGTGATCCTGTGTGAAGATGACAGCATCTCCGCCCTGACACACACACACACACACATATATATATATACACACATATACACATCAAGGCACACACATCAGACACGTGCGTAATGTACTATATATACAGGCAAACAAGGACGAGCTGACTCCGGTTTTAAAGGGGAAACTAAAAGCCATTCTGTTTTCCCTAAGAGACCTTTTACTGATGCTATCACTGAGTGTGTGTCTGTGTGGCTAAAAGGTTGTTCCAGTGGCAACAAGTGATGTCATATTACAATGACATCACTCACATATCGCTTACTCGCATCTGCTCACATCTAGATTTGACAGTGACAGTGATAGACATCACCAAACGCTGTGCAAGAGAAAGGCGGATAATTAAAATGTGACTTTTTAATGAAGATTGGACATAGAAACTCATCGTATTTTGCCGATGCCAGGCTCTCTCTCTCTTTTTGTTTTCAGTGCAACTGTTTGAAAATAATATAATCCTGTCATTTGTGTTTGAGAGATGCAAATCTCTCAGGGGAAAGAACACACTAAGGAGCGACATTTGCATTTGAATGAAAGCGATATGATATTGTTTAATTAAAATGAGGAGGTTTTTAATCATCATCTGGTGAGTTTATCAGACCTCCTTTCATTTACTGGCGCAGGACAACACAGTTATCTATTTGCTCTCCGCATGGGGTTATTGATTATTAGACGGTATGGTAAATTAACATTCAATGTCGTTTTTATTGGGACTTCATTGGGCTTGATAGCTTAACTTCTGTGTTGTTGTTTTTTCTGTGTTAAGATTTCTGTGTGGCTCTCAGCTTGGCGTCGGCTGAGCTGGCATCTCGCAGCTAATGGCGCTATTAGTGAAAGCAACAGCAACACCATACTGACAGAGCTAACAGTGTTAACCTGAGGGGGAACCGGAGGGCGGATGCTCATACTTGCCAACCCTCCCAATTTTCCCGGGAGCCTCACAATTCTCCCATATTTCAACTTTTTTTTCCCTCTTCCTGGCTATGTTTTACAACACACAGAAGAGTGACTTCATTCTCTGCTCAGGTAGACAAGTACTCCTCTATATCTTTACATAGCAAATAGCTGTTTGCTGTTAGTGTTTCTTAAATGTATTAATAGTTTTTTATAATTAAAAGGAAGCTAGCTAACGAACTCTGTTTAAACCAAGCCCTCCAGGAAGAGCGCCAGGCTTTGATGCAAATTTTCGTAGTGGCCAAACGGCGTTACTGCGACTTCCTTGTCCGTCACGTGATGCCATTGGGCCCAAAAATACTTTTTCCCATAGACTTACATTGGGAAAGAGAAGTCACTAATGTCACAAACGAGAAGTCACAAACGTCACTAATGTAACTTCAAAATAACTCAACAACACTTTGGGATGCAAACATCAGTGTCCTGGTTGAAAGTCCTGTGTTTGTTTGACCCATCCACCAAAAGCATTTGCTCTCAATTTTATCTTACGTCACTAGCTCTGAGCGTAGCATATTTACGCCTTATGCATTGCAGTCAGTAGCCTACAGACTACACGGCGTACACATGACACGCCAAAAGCAACAAAGACGTTGTTAATACATGCAAATTACCGTGTCATTCATACGCCATTTGGTGAGACCGGGCTACTGTACCTGCGCAGTAGGCTATGTGTTCTGGAAACACAGTGTTAAATCAGGAATGCACCTCCTAAGCTTCCTCACACACACAAACGCACACACTCGTCTGCCAAAGCAAAAGCCTTTACCTCTATAACGGCAGATGAAATATTGAACATATTACGTGACAGTGTGTGTTTTAAGATTCTAGCTGAGGTGTTTTTTTGCTTGCTGTTGCCACCCCGCAGCAGGCAACTCTTCGCTGTCCCTACAAACCCCAGAGACGATGAAGTAACACCCACCTCCCCCAGTGAGTCGACTCGCTATAGTAAACAGAGAAGAAGAACAATGACGCCAGTGTGGGGTGAACAAACAGATCACCTCCCAGTGGAGCCCAGCATCAATAAAAAAATTGGAATTAATGCCGAAAAGATTGAAAATGTGTTGGTTTTGGTGTGTTGTGACTGACATCGGCTCCTAATCAAAATCGAAATCTGTACTGATGTCCAGGTAGTGTGTGTTTGACACAAACGTTAGTTCTGTGTGTGTTGACTCTGTGCTCTGTTTGCTCCATCCTGTTGGTTCCCATTCATCGTGGAAACTGTGGGTTGCCAATCAAAGCCTTCAGTTGCCAGCGGGGCGCTAATACACTTCTGGACCCCCCTCCCCAAACCTGGCAACCCGAAACCGCCAACCAAACATCCACTCTGCGGTATTCTTCTCTAAAAACCCTCCCCACTTGTATCTGTCAGGGAAGCACTCGGAATAGTTTGTGATTAAATAAAGATTAGGCTCTCTGCATTAAAGATTCAAACGCACACATACACATGCACAGAATGAGTGAGCAGAACAAACACACACTTGCTAGATGCACCCACATGTATGTTCTGTACAGTGACATAAGGCATGCATGCCACACATATTAGTATTAGCATACTTGGAATGACCTCTACACACTCGGAGGACGGATTACACAGAGAATGGTCCCAATCTATGCATGACTGCTGACTTCTAGCTCTAGTATGGGTCAAGTTTCACTGGATCACTCTGGATCCTACACTTCCCATAATGCAACTTCATTGCATCTTTTTTGTTAGACTCTCCCTACCTGGTAAACACAATATCATAGACTGTATATAGGAAGTGGACGTAGTCACCGTGACGTCACCCATTGGTTTGTGGACTGCTGTTACGAAGCCCCGAGTTCGGCATTTTGGTCGTCGCCATCTTGTTTTTTTGCAACCAGAAGTGACACGAGAGGGTGGAGCTGCAACTGAACGCTAAATAAGACATTTTTCGGCGACCAAAAAGGTTATATTTAACCGTCATGCACTGAAAACATACTGTTATAAGACGGAAACATGGACAACTTCCAGACTGGACATTGCAGTCTTAGCGACCTGTCAATCACAAAGTAGCCACGCCCCAAAGCATCCCCTGCTTTATGGTCTATTTGACTCTAAATGGGACCATAACTTACTAAATGAACATCATGCTGTATTGAAGAAGACTTGAAGCTAGTGATTGAGACCATAAACTCATGTTTACAATGTTTACTGAGGTAATAAATCAAGAGAAAAGTAGGCTCATTTTCTCATAGACTTCTATACAATCAGACTTCTTTTAGACACCTGGTAAAGTACTCAAAACCCAACCTGGTATCACGCCAAAGCATGTAATAGACCTACCTGTCCACAAAAGGATAGCATGTCAATGTCACATTTTGCCTCCTTTTAGGTTTAGGCAATAAAAACACTTAGGTTTAGGAAAAACTACATGGTTGGACTTAAAATAAGTCAGTACAGACTACATGACATACAAGCGACACGCCAAAAGCGTTGGCTTATTAAGCTAAGCTATGCTAAGCTGAGCTTTTCCCCTTGCACATTGTCATGTCATTCATATTCCTTTTTGTGCGACCGGGCTGCAAAACCTCCGCTGTGGTACTTCCCAATACAGTAAACATGTCCAGGACCACATTTTGCTGTGTTGACACACACAGACTGTCGCGGCTGATAACAAGCCCTGCAGCTCAGAGTTAGACTTTAGTTAAACAGACTGAAGGAAAAACTCTCCCTCCACCATGCGGGGTCAGTTTTCCCTGGATAAACAATGGTTAAAAATGAATTTCATCTGAGTCAGTCTTTACCAGACGCTAAAAGTCTTGAGTTGAAGTTAATGAAAGATGGCATTTCTTGGCTGACGGCTGACTAGCTTCATCTCGTTCGTCCTCGTGTTCCTGTCTGATTCTCCCTCTTCTTGAGTGTTTTTTGGTCCCTTTGCTCCAGCTGCTCCAGCTTTATCTGATCTGTCCTTGAACAAACATCATCTCTCTCTCTCTCTCTCTCTCTCTCTGTCCTCTCCATCAGTGGATCTATTTCTGTGGCACCTCACTGATGCAGCGGTATCACAACTGATTACATAATCCCTCAGCTCTCACTCTGCTTGCGTACTGTGTTTGTTCCTGTGCAAACATGCATAGTGCTTGTGTCCAGTGAGTCCTAAATGCTGGTAAAGTGAAATGAAGTAATCAAGGACATTTGTATAGCCACATTTTTGAGGGACATTGACATAGAATAAAGAATAACAGACTTGGCTGAGCCTGGAGTTCAATGGACGCCATGAAAACAAAAAACAAACGTAATTATTGGCACAGAAAAACCAGCACATTTAAGATGAAAAAGCCTTCATCAATGTTACATGACAAAGAGACAAGAGATCTTAAATTCCACTTTCTTTTCTCGCGTGTTCAGCGACTGCGGCTGTCACTTTGTTTCAAATGGAATAAGTCAACTAAAACTCATTCTGGCATCCTGGGAATGTTCGGTATGAAATCCAAAGTACACACGGCAGGTTGTTGGAAATAGTTATACACTTAAATGATAAATGGAAATACTTCTGTCACAAAAGAAATGTGGAAATGTTAGAGTATTTGATAGGGATTTGTGTTAGTTTTTGAGATATTTAAAAAAGTAATTTCAGATTGGTTTATTGGAATGAGCGCTGGAGCTAGTTTTTCTTACAGCTTCTACCATTCGCCTTTCGCCTGAGTTAAAGTTTCGAAGTCAAGGACCCCTTCTTGTTTTAAAGCAATAGTTTGACATTTTCTGAAATAGTTATTCGCTGTCTTGCTGAGAGTTAGATGAGACGATCAATACCACTCCCATATCTCTACACTGAGTACTGTATGTAGCTGGAACCAGTGGGTGGATAGCTTAGCTTCACTGCCTGGCTCTGTCCAAAGGTTTGCAAAATCCACCTACCAGCAACTCTAAAGCTCACTAATTGTTTGTTGTTTCAAAAACTGAAGTGTTAAAATGAAACGTTTCCATTTTTAAGGGTGGTTATGTGCTGCGCTGGACTATTTCTTGGCCGGGACCAGTAACCTCCTGGAGTTTCTACTGGTTACCTTGCACATAACCCCTTGTTGCTAGGCAGATTTTGTTCAACTTATCCTCAACGGTTCATGTGATATCTTACGAAAGGTTATTCCTAATTTTTCGTGCGTTTTCCTACGAATGTCCAACAACAATGGTGCTTGTGTCAATTTCCGCTGGTTATGTGTATACAGTCTTTTCAAAATAAACTCCCGTCTTTACAGGAAACAACTTCGTTACATTTAGGCAACAAAACTGCTTACTTAGGTTTAAGAAAATATTGACTTGGATAGGTTAAGGTTACAAAACTACTTAGTTAGGTTTAGGAAAAGATAACGGTTTGAGTTGAAATTACTGGGAAGTGGCGTAACTTAGGTTCGGAAATTACGTTACAAATAAATCAACGTTGACTTCTGGTTTCATGTGGAGTCTCACACCGGTCTCCTGGGCAAAAGTCTGGTGTTTTGTGACCCACGCATCCAACCCGACCTCCTCCCTATGCTTCGTTTGTCGCTCTTCATACTTCCTGTTTCACGATTACGTGGATTACATACAAATTGATTTTGTGATATATATATATATATATATATGATTTAAAGTGCATTACTTTTCGTAGGTATAGCTACGAACGCTGCATGAGAACAGCCTGTTTTGTTACCTTTGGACAGAGCCAGGCTAGCTGTTTACCTCTGTTTCCAGTCTTTGTGCTAAGCTAAGCTAAGATAAACGGCTGCTGGCTATAGACCGGTATTAAAGAGAATAAGTGTATTTCCCAAAATGCAGAACTATCGCTTTCATTGATAAGTGTCCAGTTGTTCCCATCCAGCTTCAACCATCAGGGCACAGAGAGAGAAGGCTAATTTCAGACTCTCCCTCCTCTGTGACTCCGTTCAGCGAGCGGCGCTGGTTGTAAGCCGTGGGAAGGTAATAATGAAGTTGAGTCACTGCCAGCAACCATACTGGATTGACAGGCAGGAGACAGAAGGAAGTCTTTGTCTGAAGCTCGCCAAGCCTGCAGGGCTCAGGAGTGACGATAGTGTGAGTCGCTGACAGAAATACCCCTGGCATCACATTGTGTGTGTGTGTGTGTGTTTCCTTGCATGTACAGTATGTTTCCCCACAGAAAGTCTTCTTCTGGGTCATGCGTGTTTGCAGAAATCCAGACATTGCATATGCCAGGAATCACATTATTTGCAGAACTAATGAGTGAATTTCTAGCACGGCTTCCAATGCAAAACCCTCAAATAGACAGAAGTAATTGGCTTCCGAAGACACTGGACTCTCTACCTGCTACCAGTGAGTGTTTGCATCTGTATTCCTAGGTGTTGGCATGTCATTAACGGGGATTTCTCGCACTAGAAATAGCCTGAAATAGACAAAGGTAATTGGCTTTGCCTGTCACTTAATCAGATTAAAGGCATTGTAGCGTTTCACATTTACGTTTGAGGCTTTTCACTGACGATCTTATCTACAGAGACTCAGAGGGAAGAATAAGCAGCTTATTGTCATCATGAGGTAGATGCTGTATCTAGAACTGAACATTTGGTCTTTGTTTTTATCCAAGAAGTTGGATTCTTTTAGAATATTTAACCACAAGAACTTGGTTGTGGGTTGCTGGCTACTTAGTTACACACCATTGCACTTGTTTTATTCTCCAGTGGTTCCTTTTGGAAGGAACATAAGAAATGCAGACACTAAGAGACAGAAGAGTCTGTATAGGAAGTGTTTTTGTACAAAAAAGTCACACAAACATTAAGGATTCACTGTAAACTCCTGCTTGGCCAGATTAAGAGGAAGACTGCCTGCTAAGTAACTGATATAGGCCGCATTTAGGGATTAACACTAACATTAACTCACACACAGTGTCCAGGTTAATAGGTTGTGTTACCGTGTTACTCTAAAGGCTTATAGCTTTTCTAAGGCTGAAATAACCGCTGCTCATCAGCAGCCTGCCAGGTCGACCTGGACGCCGACTGAACCGCTGCAGCTTCTCGCACTTATCTTGTTGTTCCAGATTTTGACTTCCAGTCAACAAAACATATTGCAAAAAGTAGTACACAACTACACGTTTTTACTGATAAGGATGCTCACTGATTTCCACACACTGTTTTATACCATCCCATTAATTATCTCCATTTTTTCATTCTTAAAGTGGCAGTAAGCAGTACATTTTTGGCATCATTTGAGTATTAAAGTTTGTCGTCTTAGTTCGGACTACGGAGCTGAGTTTCATAAATGTAGGCACAACTTGACCCATTCCGCACAACGTGATTGGTTGTTGTGTTTATTCGTGGTGCGAAAGCTCAGAAAACTCAACCTTGTTCCGGAAAAAAAAGGGTTTTCGCTTGGATACATACACTGCATACCGTTATACACTCACCGGCCACTTTATTAGGTACACCTTGCTAGTACCGGGTGGTCTTCTGCTGCTGTTGCCCATCTGCTTCAAGGTTGGACGTGTTGTGCGTTCAGAGATGGTATTCTGCATACCTTGGTTGTAACGAGTGGTTATTTGAGTTACTGTTGCCTTTCTATTATCTCCAACCACTCTGCCCATTCTCCTCTGACCTCTGACATCAACAAGGCATTTTCGTCCACACAACTGCCGCTCACTGGATATGTTCTCTTGTTCGGATCATTCTCTGTAAACCCTAGAGATGGTTGTGCGTGAAAATCCCAGTAGATCAGCAGTTTAATACTCAGACCAGCCCGTCTGGCACCAACAACCATGCCACGTTCAAAGTCACTTAAATCCCCTTTCTTCCCCATTCTGATGCTCGGTTTGAACTTCAGCAAGTCGTCTTCACCACGTCTAGATGACGTAATGCATTGAGTTGCTGCCATGTGATTGGCTGATTAGCTATTTGTGTTAACAAGCAATTGAACAGGTGTGCCTAATAAAG
>CAKAOI010044155.1:0-37882 GCA_916701655.1 Sebastiscus albofasciatus | reverse complement strand
TTCAGTTTTACTAAACTTTTACTTACAAGTACTATTGTAAAACTTGCCTATCAGAATATACTTTTTTTTAAACAGTGCACTACAGCGTTATTATCTCTCCACTCTCCCCAAAGGGTGTGTGTATAAGGATGGCAGTCTGGAAAACATCTGAAGCACTCTGATTGTGAATTAAAAATTCTTTATTTAGACATGGATAACAACAAAGCATTATTATGACTCAACAAGACTTCATCAGGGTGTGTGGTTTGTACCACACACCCTGATCCACGTCTCAATAAAAGATTTTTAATTCACAAACGGAGTGCCCTCGGGTGTTTTCCAGATTGCCATCCTATACCTGTAGGACTTCCTTTTAAAGTAAAACTGGACAGTCACTGTTTTTTATTGATATCTGACGTTTGGTTCCCACTTCTAACAAGGCTTGTGAGTCAATAGTAAAACGAAGTTGGTATCACATGGTATCTCTGGGTCGTCAGTTAGTGTAGAATAAACGGATAAATGGCTGCGATTGACGGTAAGCGCCTGGCAACGACTTGTTGTGAAGTAAATGCCATGGAACGAGGGAGGGAGAATGCGACATCTAGCGGCTGAATGTTATAATGTTATCAATAAAACCTTTAAGTTCTGACTGTCATGTTGTTTTCAGGTGGTGTTTGTGAAAAAACGAGAGGCCTTTTCGTCTCTGCCCTACCAGCAGTTCCCCTGCGAGAAGAAGCATGACATCTATTTCTGTGACGAGATGACCTACGCCCAATACAGGTACTGCTCTGCTCCATTCTTTATTATTGTGTTATCCATAGTTAATAATTTGAACTCTCCCTTCTAACAAAATTGACTGTCCCAACAACTACTCCACCAGTCAAATGCTGGTAACATTTGGTTGCGTCTGACAGGGAATTGAAACTGAAAACAACTGTCACTGAATAGAAACTATCAATGTAAAAACAAAAGCTGTTACTGAAAAAAGAATAACATGAAGAAAAAAAACCTGAAGATTGTCATTGAAAAACACATTAAATGCAAAAAAATATAAAAATAAAAGAAGGTAATAAGATTGTAAGTGCCTGGTCAAAAAAGTAACAAGTGTGTTACATTCATTCTTTATTGGTGTACAAGTAAACAAACACAAGTGTTTCAATGCCAAATTTTTATTTGAAATAACAAAATCTAAAGTCACTGGCTTCATAGAAAAGCACCTCTTGTCATCTCAGCACGCAGTATCATGGTGAATTTATCATGGTGCAAAGATGTATACAACCACATACAGATAAAGTGTCCTCCAGTGTTGTCTTCTTGTTTTGGCAAAGCACCATTTCATGCTGTGCTCTTGTTTTTTCTCAAGTGTGTGCTGACCAAAGTGTGCAAACAGAGTGTTTTTGTTTTATATGCAAATCTATCTATCTATCTATCTATCTATCTATCTATCTATCTATCTATCTATCTATCTATATCTATTTATATATATATATATGTTATATATGTATATATATATATATATATAGCAGCATATGTATATATATATAGCAGCCAGGTACATGTGCATGGTTTAATCTCTCTGTCAACCAACAGTAGAAATCACCCAGTAACCTGTAGGATTAATTGTTTCAACAAAAGAGAGCCTGTTCTAGTCAACAAAACTTATATTATTGATGTTTGATCACTCCTTTTCTTGTATGTAATTTCCTTTATTGCCCGAAGCAATTTCTCTGTTACCAGGAGCTCATTTGGTTTGGGTTTTAATCCTGACTGTTAGTTTCGGATTGTGCGTTTGCTCGAACGAGACATTGATTCAATTTTCTTTCTCTGTGTGTGTGTGTGTGTGTTTTATCAGGCATCTGCTGTTGCCGGAGTGCCTCCGCTGTCCAGAGCCAAAGGTTTTCTCCAAGTACGAGGAGCTAGAGCAGCACATGAGGAAGCAGCACGAGCTCTTCTGTTGCAAGCTCTGCACAAAGCATCTCAAGGTATACTCACCCCCCAACCAGCTGATGCAAGGGCTTGTCAGTCATTGGTCAGAGTCGTATTAACCACAGAGATACAGCCCTTCTAGCACAAGCAGTCCTTACAGTTTTAACACTGTGATCAGAATGGATGCACTAAGTAGGTTGACCTATTGTTTGTATGACCAGTTATAGAATTGATTTCTGCCAAAATTTCAACAGCACACATTTAGGTGTGGACCACCAACAAGGTAGCTAATAAGAGCTCTACATTAGACCGGCAATACATCATCCAGAGTAGCAGTCTCTCATGACCACGCCCCCTTTTGGGGGATAAAATACTTTGTATACGGCAACAGCGTAACCAGAAGTTGAAACATGTGTCCAACCTTCTACATTAACCAGCTCTTCACCCTCGCAAGGATCCTGGAGGGGGCCTGGGAGTATGCCTATCCAGTCTACATGTGTTTTGTGGACTTGGAGAAGGCGTATGACCGGGTCCCTCGGGAGATACTGTGGGGGGTGCTGTGGGAGTATGGGGTGAGGGGGGCACTTCTCAGGGCCATCCAATCCCTGTACTCCCAAAGCGAGAGCTGTGTTCGGGTTCTCGGCAACAAGTCGGACTCGTTTCCGGTGGGGGTTGGCCTCCGCCAGGGCTGCGCTTTGTCACCAATCCTGTTTGTGATATTCATGGACAGGATATCGAGGTGTAGTCGGGGGGAGGTGGGTTTGCAGTGCGGTGTGCTGAAGATCGCATCGCTGCTTTTTGCAGATGATGTGGTCCTGTTGGCATCATCGGCCTGTGACCTCCAGCACTCACTGGATCGGTTCGCAGCCAAGTGTGAAGCGGCCAGGATGAGGATCAGTACCTCTAAATCGGAGGCCATGGTTCTCAGCAGGAAACCGATGGATTGTCTACTCCGGGTAGGGAATGAGTCCTTACCCCAAGTGAAGGAGTTCAAGTGCCTCGGGGTCTTGTTCGCGAGTGAGGGGACTATGGAACGTGAGATTGGCCGGAGAATCAGAGCAGCGGGGGCGGTATTGCATTCGCTTTACTGCACCGTTGTGACGAAAAGGGAGCTGAGCCGGAAGGCAAAGCTCTCGATCTACCGGTCAATCTTCGTTCCTACTCTCACCTATGGTCATGAGGGCTGGGTCATGACCGAAAGAACGAGATCGTGGGTACAAGCGGCTGAAATGGGTTTCCTCAGGAGGGTGGCTGGCGTCTCCCTTAGAGATAGGGTGAGAAGCTCAGTCATCCGTGAGGGACTCGGAGTAGAGCCGCTGCTTCTTTGCGTCAAAAGGAGCCAGTTGAGGTGGTTTGGGCATCTAGTAAGGATGCCCCCTGGGCGCCTCCCTAGGGAGGTGTTCCAGGCATGACCTGATGGGAGGAGACCACGGGGAAGACCCAGGACTAGGTAGAGAGATTATATCTCCACACTGGCCTGGGAACGCCTCGGGATCCCCCAGTCAGAGCTGGTTAATGTGGCCCGGGAAAGGGAAGTTTGGGGTCCCCTGCTGGAGCTGTTGCCCCCGCGACACAAACCCAGATAAGCGGTTATGGATGGATGGATGGATGGATGGATGGATGGATGGATGGATGGATGGATGGAGATGAATGAATATGAACTTGTCAAAATTACAATCCAGACATACGTTATACTTATTGACATCTATGGGATCTTCAGTTTTCTATCCCCCAAAAGGGGGCGTGGCATTGTCTCTTTGCGAACAGCCCATATGTGCCGGTCTTGATGTGTGTGGTGAAATGTATTGGATGGGACACTAAGGAACTTTTAAGAATCAAACATTGGGACAAATATAATCAATGATCATTTTGTGAAATTGAAAATGATGTGGTATTAAAACACATACAGTCACAATATGTAGTTTACTGTAGCATTATCCTTGACCTCAGCAGTACATCAGCACATTGTTGACCTGGTATTGGAATAAAAGTTGCTAAACTTGTTACTGATTGAAGGAGAAACAATAACATTGGCAAACTTATAAAGAACAACTGAAAGTGTTTGGCTTCAAGTTAACAACACCAGGAAACGAAACCTTTTATATTGATATTTCAGAATTATCAGTAAATATTGATCCATCTAATTGTTCCCAGCACCAGTTGTTTTGTAGCTATTTATAAATCTCTTTTGCAATGTGATATGCACTATGTATTTATTGATCTATTTTAGCCCCATTTAAACTGTAAGACTCTCCAGATCCTCCCTACATGGGAGCACTGGACTGTAAATAAAGTCGAAACTACTTATTGGAACATTTTGGTGACCTGTTATATCTTGACTTGTTCTTTAAACTTATAACCTCTCCCACCAGATCTTCTCCCATGAGCGTAAATGGTACAACCGTAAGGAACTGGCGCGTCACAGAGCACACGGAGACCCAGACGACACTAGTCACAGAGGACACCCGCTCTGCAAGTTCTGTGATGATCGTTACCTCGATAACGACGAGCTGCTTAAACACTTGCGCAGGGACCACTACTTCTGCCATTTCTGTGATGCCGACGGTTCCCAGGAGTACTACAGGTGTGTGTATAACCATTTAGAAAACCCATTTGATCACTGGAGTGTGGTGGTGGTGGTGGTGTCTCTCTAGCTCAAGGCAGTTGTTTAATTTTTATTTTTAACCCTGCTATCAACAGCGATTACCCGTACCTGAGCGAGCACTTCAGAGAGAGTCACTATCTGTGTGAGGAGGGCCGCTGTGCCACAGAACAGTTCACCCATGCATTCCGCTCCGAGATCGACTACAAGGCCCACAAGGCCGCAGAGCACAGCAAGAACCGAGCAGAGGCTCGACAGAACCGCCAAATCGACCTGCAGTTTAACTACGCCCTGAGACAACAGAGGAGAAATGAAGGTTGGTAACAAACACAACGTGCGCCGTGCGTCTCTTCTGTTTCTCTGTCTTTCTGTCTCTCTTTCTCTTGACTGCACGCACTGGCACTCGCTGAGTTATTCCTTAAAGGAGTTTGCTACCTGTATAACACATTTTAGTTTAAAAAAAACATATAAAAAATGTGCTGCCGGGCTTGCAATACACGGAGGGAAACCCTGGTTTGAAGGCAGTGAATGTGAATAATGCGTGCCTGTATCCTCAGGTATGGTGACTGGTGAGGACTATGAGGAGACGCGTCAGAGTCGAGGAGGAAGAGGAAGGCCTCATGGGGGTCAGAAGAGCTGGAGGTACTCCCGGTGAGTCTAAATTACCAATTAATTGGATGGAGGTTTATGACTGCGTATCGCAAGTAAGCATCAGACTCGCCACGTCACATGTTGTAGGGTAGATTCCTTTGTGTACGTGCACCAACAGCACACAGGAACTTTGCATAATAGACAAAGATGTGGCTGCCATCATGAGCCTGATAACCGGACTGCCGTGCATCCAGTGCCATTGTTGAGGAGTGAACATGGAAAATATTTAATGAATTGCTGCATGACGTTGTCACAACTGAGTGTCCCACAGCCTTGTATTGTCACTGTGTGTGTGTGTGTGTGTGTGTATGTGTCTATGACATTCCTTTCTGTGCAATGTCAGTATTGAAATGTAGCACTTGGCAGCCTCATCAGTGCTTTTGATGTGTTGTTGTTCAAACCATACAAGCTTTAGTTGGTGTCACAGTCAAATTGAAATCTGTTCTCAATCATTTTTGTTAAGGATGCACACATATATCGATCCCATAAATTATGGGCCGATAATGGGAAATTTATATTATTTATTATTCCGATGATTAAATTATAGTTGATAAATAGAGCCGATAAATCAAAGCCAAATTGATTGTGAACTCGCGGTCAGAAACACCGGTGAAACTCACTCTGGTTCACTGGAAATTCTATTATATTCTTTGAAAGCTAAAGTATAGAAAAATCTATCTCACCCTTATGCACTAAAAATAGCATAGCTGTCCCCCAACCCTTTTCCATTTCTTTATTAAGCATAACAGTCTACCATATGCCTTTTGTCATTGTGTTTTATCTGCAGACTAAGCAGGCCTTAGCTTCTATAAAAGCCTTTATTTCTTATTTCCTATAATTAACGTAATAATCGTATCGGCTGAAAAAAGTCCATATTGTGCATCCCTAATTTTTGTTCCTTTTTTCTTGCTTTTGAGTGTTATGTGAATGTGTGCTTGTCCACGCAGAGATGAAGAGGACAGGGAGATGGCAGCCGCTATGAGGGCCTCCCTGGCAAAGCATAGACAGGAGGAGAGAGGCCCGATGCAGGAGAGAGGAGGGATGCACGAGAGAGGAGGGATGCACGAGAGAGGAGGGATGCACGAGAGAGGAGGGATGCACGAGAGAGGAGGGACGCACGAGAGAGGAGGGACGCACGAGAGAGGAGGGATGCACGAGAGAGGAGGGATGCAGGAGAGGAGCACGATGCAGGAGAGAAGCTCGATGCAGGAGAGGAGCGTGATGCAGGAGAGAAGCTCGATGCAGGAGAGAAGCTCGATGCAGGAGAGAAGCGCGATGCAGGAGAGAGGAGCGATGCAGGAGAGAAGTGCGATGCAGGAGAGAGGAGCGATGCAAGAGAGAGGAGCAACGCAGGAGAGGAGCGCTCCCAAATACCTGAGAGAAGAGAGGACCGAGAGAACAGAACCAGAAGAGCTCAGACACAGGACCGGACAAATGAGACCAATAAGCAAACCTCCAGGTGAAAAAGGAAAATATAAAAAGTATACAAAACAGTTAATGTGTTGTTTATTGGGTTTCATTTGGTTCAGTTAAACCGCTGTCCCAAAAATAGTTCCGTTGCATCATGGGATGCCAGGCTTGTAACGGCTCATACAAGTATTGCAGAAGCAGGAACAGCAGAGAGATCATCAGCTGACTCATTTCTTTCTCTTTAACAGTAAGAACAATGAAGAGCACTAATCCAGGGGATGGAGAAGATGACTTCCCAGCTTTAGGAGGCAGATCTGCCCCACTCATGTAACTTTTTACACACAGTACAATCGCTAAAATCCTCAGCACGCACCAAAGTGTTCTGAAAAGTTAAACTTGTGTTGTTTGTGTCCCTCCAGGGTAAAGTCTGCTCCTGCAACGGTAACAGCAGTCCATGCAGCTTTGAAGGAAGACGACTTCCCCAGCCTCTCCGCTGTAGCGGTTGCGTCCCCCATGACCCCGGCTTACTCTGCCCAGCCTAGGAAGACCTCCTCTTTCCACGAGGAGGATTTCCCCGCGCTCGTGTCCAAAATCCGGCCCCCCAAACACGCCGCTGGCACCAAATCTGCTTGGTCCAGCCATCCTGCTGTATCTAAACCCAACCCCCAGCCCCCTCCGTCCTCCAGACCTCCCACTCTCCTCACATCTGCATCCTCCGGTCCTCAGCTCCTCACCTCCACAAACTCTTCATCCTCACGGCGGAAAAAGAAGGTAGGGGAGAACGGAAAAGCAACAAACACCCGGTCTCCTCCTTCTTCTGATGACGACAACAACGTAGGAATGACGCAGAAGGAGTTCCGCTCAGTGCCCACCATGTTGGACATCTCCTCTCTGCTCACTGTTAAAGGAGGCAACAGCAAACCCTCCGGTGTGACCTCCAACCCCCCGAACCCGCCTCCCAGCACTGATGCTCCTACCTCTAAAGCCAGCAAGAAGAAAAAACAGCAGAAGAACACGGCCGCTCCCTCCTCGTCCGTGTCTTCAATGTCAGGGACGACACAAACCGCAAGTACGATCTCCGTGGAAACGGCAGCGCAGAAGGAGAACGTCCCTGAGAAAAGTCGGAACAAACCTCCCTCCAGCGCCGTGACGGCGACACTGATGAGTGGATTGGCTAATGGCCACCCTGAGAAATCACCACCCGTTAGTAAGGAGGCAGTTGCGGTTGCCCCTCATCCCAAGCCAGACCCCCCTCTTGACCAGGAGGAAGAGTTCCCTGCTCTCACGACCAAGAACCCACCACCAGGTACAGCACTACTTAATATTCAGATCAGTAATATTAAGATCAGTTGTTGTGGTAGAAGTAGTAGCTCACACTGTGTTTCTTTCTCAGGCTTCAAGTCCTCCTTCCCGCTGAAGGCCTCCGCTCCCGCCCCATCCTCCGCTATGCCCCCACCTCCACCCGGCCTGGGAGTCTCAGCCACTAAACCTCCCCCAGGATTCACTGGGATCCCCCTCAACAGCAACGTGGTGGAGCCTACTCCGTCTGCAGTCAACCCGTGAGATAATCTCCCCTCTTTAATACATGATCTCCTTTTTGGTTTTCTGTGTTGGACAAAGATTTTGTTGATGTATATTATATTATATAAAATATTTTGTTATTATTATTATTATTTTGGTCCCAGGCCCCCCAAGGTGTCGAGCAGTGAATACATGGTGCCAGAGGACTTCCATCAGAGGAACCTGGAGCTGATCCAGTCCATTAGAAAGTACCTCCACAACGATGAGTCAAAGTTCAACCAGTTCAAAAACTACTCTGCTCAGTTCAGACAGGTACTCGCCACATAACAATCAAAAATTAGGATCCTGAGAATTATTTTAATGTTATTTTCTCATCATTAATCACAAATTTTACTCCTGGAATTGTGTACATGAATAATTATAACAACAACAGATGAATTCTGAATTATATAAATGTTTTAATACAGACAACTTGTCAATACTATACAATATTAGTTATTAAATTTGGATACAAAATAAGGGGTGTCACGATTACGATTCTAGATCAGAAATCGTTCGAAATTAGTTTACGATTTTGATCATTGAAAACAAAAGTAGGATCGGTGATTATTTAATTTTTCTCCGCCCTGCTTACTTACGTGCATCTGGAAAAAAAACAAAACACAGCTCAACTCAAGAAATATAACTGCCATCTCACTCATGGTTAAAACTATAAACCAGCACAAAAATCACAATTACCAGCATAAGCCATCATGTTCTGAACAGACACATTACATTACAAAGATCAACTAAAGCACCATTCGCATTTCAGAACATAAAACAACAAACCTAAATTACTCAGTCCAGCACTTGGGACTAGGCAGGCATGATGGGAAATGTGGGCCGTCCCCTGTCGCTACAATACTCGCGGCACTTCCTGCATATGCCTATGGCATTTTACACTGCATGAATTAGCCTAGTGGCTAGTGGGCTTTAGTAAGTTAGTTAGTTTTCTTACCCATCATGGCTCTCCTACTCTTACGTGGTTTAACATTAAGTCATTGCATCTCCTGACACAATTTCAGCCTACACGTATGTATTTTCAGCTCAACATTGTTGAATCAGAGCAGCTAGACACCATAGTCTAACAATGGCAACCTTAAATAAAAAATTGTGAGAAGATAGTGGAGAATCGTGACGCCCCTAATACAAAAACAGATATAATACCATAATTCTGAAGCCCCAAGGTTATGTGTTTGTATCTTGATGGCTTCCTTACCCTGCTAACTCCTGACCTTCTTCTCTTTGTTCCCAGAGTGTGATCTCAGCAGTCCAGTACCACAGCAGCTGTAAGGATCTGCTCGGAGAAGACTTTAACCGCATCTTCAACGAGCTGCTGGTGCTCTTGCCGGACACCGGCAAGCAGCAGGAGCTCCTGTCTGCCCACGGAGACTGTAAGGCGCTTGAGAAGCAGTCAGGCGCCGGCGGAGGAAAGAAAAACAAGAACAAGAAGAACGCCTGGCAGATGCCGACCACGGCGGCCAACATGGCAGCTGAGCTGGACTGCCAGGTGTGTCCCACTTGCAGACAGGTACTTGCCCCTAAAGACTTCAACTCCCACAAGACCCTGCACACCAGGGACAGTGA
Source organism: Sebastiscus albofasciatus (assembly GCA_916701655.1). Taxonomy (NCBI): domain Eukaryota; kingdom Metazoa; phylum Chordata; class Actinopteri; order Perciformes; family Sebastidae; genus Sebastiscus; species Sebastiscus albofasciatus. The sequence continues at coordinate 28,167 of CAKAOI010044155.1, read as the reverse complement.
GGAGTTCCCTTCCTTGCAGTCGATTAGCCGTATCATCAGCTAGCCCCTCGGTTTTTTTTTTCTCTCTCTGCTCCGTTTGCCATTGCGGGGCAGATTTTCGGTTGCAGCAGCCAGCGTGGGAAACGGTAGCCTGTTTCCCGTGTGACCACATCCCAGTGGAGTCTGGGGCTCATAACGAATTGGAATTTAAGATGGTTTATGGTGTTTTTACTTTCTGCGGGGGCTCATGTTGATAAGGTTTTGCGTGAACGGTTTCACACTTTAAACACACAGGACCGCCCCCATCTCAACTCGATTTCCACTCGCATCCTTTTGAGGACGTCTCCAGCTGGCACTGGCACTGGCACACAACGTCCAAATAGAAAACTGTCGATTTTATTTAATGAAAGCGGGAGAGAGACGAGCTAAGGCTTTACTTGAATGCTTCGCTCCCGAAATACAACAAAAAAAATTGTATTGATTTACATTTTTTACCTTGCTTTGTGTTTTCACTTAAACAAGACGATGACAAAAAATGTATTTTGTTAACATCAAACGCTGATTAAAAAAAAGAGTATGTATGATTTCCCCCAGCGGGGCTGCTCGGTTAAATAACTAAATAAAACACCAACATGTTCGGATCAACTATTTTAGCACCATATTTATTTAAGTGTAGCTGTTTTAATTGCCTTTTAATTGTCCGTTGCTTCATGCAGAGGAAGGCCTGTTGAGTGAATGGATTGTTCCCGTTGTGTAGGAGGGTGACAGGAAGTAAGCTGCTTCAGGAATTAGAACAAATTTTGGTTGGATACCATTTTCTTTTATTTAATTCTGATCATATTGCTGACCATTAGATGTGGTTTATTGGCTGAATGATGGACTGGTTATTCAGTGGACGTTGCACTAGGTTTCAAATTGAAACTAAATGTGACTAAACAACGTAAGAGTGTCCTTGTTATGTTCAAATAATACATCTAATTTTTAATTATTATTATTTTATCAGTGGTAAAATGAGACACTAACCACTGAGGTAGCTCTTTCTATTTAAGTCTCCAGGTTATGGGTATACATTTTATTATGAGTTATCATAAAGAAATTCCTATCATAATGCTTCCAACATCAGTAGCGTCATTCCCCTACACGCTCTACACTCTGCCTCCGTTTGATTCCAGCTTTGACACACTGGGCTTGTTGTTTACTCTAGTTTGTTAGAGGGGGGGACTGGTTCCATCCAGTACACAATCTGTTCATCTTCTCTCTCAGGACCCTTCGCCTGCACCACTGACCACCTGGGTGTGTTTGTCTGTCCTATGTATGTGTGTATGTGTGTGTGTATGTGTGTGTGTGTCTGAATGAATGTGTATATAGAGTTTGTCTAAACATCACACAGCAGCTTACTCTATTTTCTGTCTGGCTTCAATAAAGCTGTTTCTGTCAGCATTGTATGTTTCTGTATCTTTGTTAGAAGTGTGTGTGTGTGTGTGTGTGTGTATGTGAATGTGTGTGAGGGAGAAATGTATGGTGGTGGAGAAACACATTTATAGATAGTCGGGTGTAATTTCGGCATAATGAGACATTCTTGCCACATAAAACAAACTGGGTCTTTATAATCAGCTACGTGTTATGTATGTCATCTGTGTGTCATGTATTACAAAATGTACATATGGGAAAAGCAAAACTACAGTCTGTTATTTTACCTACATTTTCATATAATCTGGAAACAAAAATTCAATTCAAGTCTTAAATAATTCTACTGAACTCTGCCGTTTTTCTGATCTACTGTTATACCTGAAATATTGAATAGTCTTGGGTTCATAATTTGGATTATGACTGTCCACAAATGATTATAATGTATTCATATTTTTTTTTAAAGTGACCATCCCAAATCTATTCGTTGAATATTTCATATAATTTAGACCTGCAATAACAGATTTTTTTGGCCACTTTGGGGCGGCATAAACAACATGTGAACACAGTATTGACTTATAACCTTTTTAAGTTGAAATGGCGAAATAGTGAGCAAACATGTTTTTGGGGGGTTTTTTTTACACATCCAGCAGTTACGGAGCAACATTATCGTTCATCAAGTGTTGTGTTTCTGTCCACCTGATGAATGCAAGTTCAATATTCACTCCCTTTTTGCACTGTTTTTGGTCTCCACCAACTGTAACAGACTTTTTAGCGTGCATGTGAGCGTGCCCCATTGGCTAGCTCATGGCCGTTTCGGAACCGAGCACCCGCCCTCCTGTTGCCCCCAGATAAACACTGTCGGCTCTGTCCGCACTGTTGCCGTTGTTTTCACTGTTAGCGCCGTTAGCTGCGAGCCGCCGGCTCAGCCTTCCCCGTGTTGTTGAGACCCGTGCGGAGGCAATAGAAATGCTGCCAATCTCGCTTTTTCGCACCTTTAAAGATAATGCAAATCTTCACACATTAAAGTCAGGCACAGAAACAGGCAGTCCAAAACATGTTTTCTTTTTTATTCGAGTGACGGTCAGACTGCAGTCCAGAGACATTCAGGTAATAGACAGTGACACACATCTCTGTACACGGCGTTTTTTACACTGAAGAGGTCAAACATCTTCAGAACAGGAAGAAACAACTCAGAGGAAACATGTTAAAGGGGCAGCACGCTACAAAATCAATGTTTACTTGTTTGTTGGTCGATGGTGAGGGGGTTACATTTTATTATCAATATTATGGGGGGGAGATATTGTAACATCCATGCAATGTATTATACTGGAAACCACACGACTGATGGCACCTGCATTACTACAAATCATCACCTTTTTATAACCTCAGTCTAACAAAACGACAGCATGATCACATTGATTTTGGTGCCGACGGCTCCTTTAAGAGTGGTCAAACAAAGTATTTCCAACAAAGAGTGCATTCTAGTTAATAAATAATCATTATTAATATTATTTTTATATTTTCAGTAGTACAGGACAAACCATACCCTAAACAGCATCACACACAGGTTCCATTTACTTCAATAACGTACTGAATTTTACAATCAACCAATATCACGGTAGTGTACATGGGCCAGAGCACAAAACATAGAGAATGCTTGTATTATTTTTATCTACCACACTGACTGAAGAAGAGACAGAAGCACTGAGAACAATAATACAACCTGACCTGACAGTACCCCAATAGTACCTAATAGTACCCCAATAGTACATAATACCACCGTCAACACCCCAGTCTCACCTAACCACAGTTAACAGGTTACTAGCAGCCCAGTAATACCCACGATTTAAAGAACTATACTGGTGTTTTTTCATATTTTAGCATAATTGTTCATGCTTTAAGGGTTATAACTGTAATATTGTGTCAGGGGAGTGGTATTAGGTCAATTTTAACATTTCATGTCTCTCTAAGCTAAGATATTCATATCATATTAGAATGAACCAAAGCCAATGGCTGTTTTTTAAAGATTAAAAATCAATTGCTTCAAGGAATAGTTGGCAGTAATGTTCACACAACTTGTAGGTAATGGGCTACAACATGAAAAACCACAAAGAATAGTCCTTTTAACTTGCACCAATTAGACTTAACTGGTACCAAACCATTACCCCGAGTACCTTGAGAGTATTTGGAAACCTGAAACCCCATCCAGTATTACTCCACAGCACTGTTGCACCCTTTTCCTGAACCAAAATACCGAAATTATCCCTCAATTTATAACATATAACCCACTTAACTATGCACTCGCTGACAGACTGGTGAATAAAATGCTGTTTTTAAAAGTCATGCTCACAGGTAAATCTTAAACGGAGTGGTCTTGGCTCTGTTTTACAAGATTTACTTTGATATGATCTTAATCCTTTTTTAGCGCTGGAACTAGAGCAGACAGAAATTGGCTTCATTTCCATTTGCCTTAAGACTGAAATTCAGAATCGGCATTGTTAGTCTGTGAGTCATTAACCTCATTAATAATGAACAAATTTCATTATCACCTGATTTGTGTGAGTAGGTGTCTTATCTAACTGGAGTATGAACACACAGCCTGTATACTAGCTCAAGGCCTTACTACTTCACTACAGTTTATAGTTTTCAGCATTCAGGGACGGTTTCACCCTGGAGCTTTGAGATATGTACACACTAGTGCACGTGTGACCAACAAGATCATGAGGTTGAGAGTGAATAAATGAAAGAGTTGTTGTTGTGGACAACATGGTCACAATTCTGACAATAAACTGTGATTAATATAAGACAAGAAGGAATCCTGTCCACGGCTGGAGAATCTCACTTTGCAAAACAACTTGTCAACTTAAGAATTACATAGTATTCAATATATAATGAGATCTATACAATACAGTTTCATGCATTATTATCATGATTACTTTTAAAACTCTTGAGAGCCCCAGTTGTCCCACTACTACTGCTGCAGTACCTTCGCTGGTCAGCAGAGGGCGCTGTTTTATAAAGGATCAGTTAGATTAGCAGGCAAGGCGTTCTACAGGTCAATTCTATCACTCTAATATGAAGTTTATATTTGGCTCTGTTCATCAAAAAAAAACTTAGTTTCATACTTTGTGATTCACTAGTAGCAGAAAGACTATTTTTATTTTGGGGAAATGATTAAATGGCATAACAGACTTCTGATTTCCTCCTCTGCACTAAAACTTTGACAAACACGTTCAAGAAAATAACTTTTTCTGCACCACACAATTTAATTAACTACACACATTCACACAGTTTCACACACACACACCTCTCTCATGCATGCTAATACACGTGCACATGTACACTTGTAGCACGTGGACGCACTCTTTTACACACTCACACACACAAACTACAGATTCGCTGATGGCGAGTGTACGTGGACCACGACACAGACACTGCTACACACCGACATGGTTGGCATGGTAACTATCTACATCAGGGCCCTTAGTGACCAACATCCACCCATCCCTGTCCCTGTCACCATGGCAACAAATGCAGACCCCCCTCCCACTCCCTCCCTCAATGGCAGGATTGCAGGATCAATGAATTAGCCAGCTAGCGATCCTTAACATCCCACAAACAGATTTTTCTTTTGCCTGAGACTGCACTGAATCTTCCAGCAACTCGACCTCCCTCGCTGAATAAAAGCTCATCTGTTGCCCCCCCTGCTTTGTGATTACATAAAATCCTATAGACATTAACAACATAGTAGTAACGTGGTAATCAGAAGACAGCAATAAGAACACAGGGCAGTTTGGCAGCTTCTAAAACGTAAACATAAACAGACCTGACTTACCCACAATCTCCTCTCTCGCCCTATTTTACACACACAACATAGGACGCTGTCTCAAATCACACACTACATACATTCCCTGGTACCAGGGACGGATTATTGGACAATGGGCCCCTGGGCACAGACACGTAAAAGTCCCCCCCCACCCCTCTTGATGGTGGTCATTTTGAGTCTCTTTGTAGTTATTTTGTGTCTCTTTGTAGTCTTTTTGAATATTTTTGTGGTTGTTTTGTGTCTCTGTAGTTGTTTTGTGTCTCTTTGTAGTCTTTTTGAATATCTTTTTGGTCGTTTTGTCTCTCTTTGTAGTTGTGAAATTACCGTGAATACGGTAAACACGACCCCATATGGAGGCGTCATTTTTATGGTCGTTTTTCATCTCTTTGTGGTAGTTTTTAGTGTCTGTGGTAGTTTTGCATCTCTTTGTAGTCTTTTTTTAATCTCTTCGTAGATGATGTTCATCTCTTTGGGGTTGTTTTGCGTCTCTTTGCAGTAATTTTGCTTCCCTTTGTAGTTTTTTCACATCTCTTAGTGGCCATTGTGCGTCTCTTTGTAGCCGTTTGTGTCTCTTTGCAACTCTTTTGCCATCTTCTTTGTGGTCATTTTGTGTCTCCTTGTAGTCGTTGGATTGACTTTCCAACAAGAAATGTTAAAAATCACTTCAAACAGAGGCTCTGGTCCAGAGGCCCCCTGACCCCTTTGGCATTTGGGCCTGTGCCCCTTAGGCCCATTCAATAATCCATCCATGCCTGGCACAGAAAAATAACAGACTGAAAAGTGATTCACCGTGGATTATGGTTTCCCCAATGAATCTTAAGAGTGGTCATCTGACCCTTGTACACGAATGAACCAGAATCACACAGATTCCTGACAATGTGCTCGAGGACTATTTTGCATTGTGACACTGTTTTCCTTTAAAATATGTGAAAAGAATGATTCCACCACTTCGAGGAAGACCATAAATATTTGAAAGGATTATATAAAAGCTTGTTGACCAATACTGATTTTATTTAAATTGGAAACAAGCTTTTGTGGATGAAAGGTTCTCTCAGGATCCGTTAGATTCATATATAATTTCCATATCTTGCAAACTTCACCAGGGAAGCTCAATCAAAATCAGATCCAACAATTTTAATTTGCCTGAGATTTATTAGTACAATTCAAAGACTAGTATGTAATCTGAGACAGCGCCTAAAATTGGTCTAATCTGACGTTAACTATAGCCTACCTACAGTACAGTACAGTACATACCTATACCTACAGACCTACATAAGAATGTGAGATATTGCACTTAGTCACAAAACATTGTCATTGTTTTTTTTACAGCATGTGGAAATCTACTAAATTAAGTCACTGTCTGAGACACACAGTACAGTATGGCACTTAGTTGATCTCTAAGTTTGGAAACATGCAGAACACACATGATCACTTTTAACTGCAGCAGGGAAACGGGGGAGGAACAACCAGACCGTACTGTTGCTAAAAAACAAAACATTCCCCGTACTGTTTGGCATGAAAAGGGGATTTTGACACTTCAGTGAGTGGTAAGAATACGATGAAGGTGCTGTATGTGAGTGCCTTCTGCACTATTTCTACTTAATACTGCTTTGTGGTGGAGTCACTCACTTGTTGATCCCTTCATCGCTTGTTTTGGTCAAAATAGTTTTTTAAATACTGCAAAGGTGGCCTCCTCTTCTACATTTCCTTCTCTTTGTTTCCTTTCTCTCTCTCATCTGCTCTGATCCGACGACAAGGGATTTGCGAAAGTAGGAATTTGAGTTTAACATACAGGTCAAGAATAAAGCTGGAATGTTACGGAAGGAAAGGGAACGAGAGGAGGGAACAAAGAAGGAGAGGCCGTTTTTTTTTTTGTTTTTTTTAACAATTCTTGAAAACTCAGCCCAGATCAACACATAAACAACTGCAGGTGTAACATCACTTTCCTCTCATTCCTCTTCCACCATCAGGTCTATGCTATCTAGTAAATGGGAACCTGGTATGTGGGTGCTGCGTTGTTCTCGGTGAATGGCGGGCTCTGGTAGGTCTCTGTGGTCTCGGTGGTGGTGGTGCCTCCTGCTCCTGGTGAGTTGGAGGGGTACGGCTGGGTGGGTGCACCGCCGTCCATGTGCTCTGTGGTGAACAGAGTCATGTCTGTGCCGAGCAGATACTTCTGGACCGCACGCACTGTTAGTCCGGCCTACAGGGGCAGAGAGGAGGGGCAATAGATGGACAAGATTAGAAAAGAACAACTCTAGGTACTGAACTAGTCAACGTAAGCCAGACTGAATCATGAAAGCTTGGTCAGTCATTAGCAGAAATGGAATGAAATATTCATAACTATGTTTTCATTAGTGTATAATCTCCTGAAACTAAGAATCGTTGTCTTTTCGTTAGCTTAGAAAGAGTCCATCATATAGTGAGCGTGTCCTCTTCATGGAGTCTGCCATGTTGCTCCACCATGTTTCTACAGTAGCCCAACGGACAAACCAAACACTGGCTCTAGAGAGAGCCTTTTCTCTTTCACGTTTTTACTTTACCTGAAGGCCGTCGTAGTTCTGTGACACGCTTGTGAAACTGCAGTAACATGAGCTGCAGAGTGCAAAACCGTGGTAACATCAGCCACTGTCTGACTTCTATTGCTATTAAAGTAGTGTTATTATGGTAAGGATGGCCTCTGAGCGAGGCGAACGGCGTTACCACGATTTTGCACTTAGTGGCTCACGCTACTCCAGTCTTGGAAAGGGAGGAGTGAGCGGAGGGGTACTCAGTTGGTTGCAATCTGCAACCACACCACTACATGCCGCAGAATCCTACACACTGCACCTTTAAATGAATAGTTTGACAATTTGGGAAATATGCTTCTGAGGGAGAGTAAGATGAGAAGATTGATACCACTCTCATGTCTGTCTCTTAAATATAAGCCAGCAACCGGTTAGCTTAGCTTAGCATAAAAACTGGAAACATGGGGAAAATCACTTGTTGCCACGCAACCAGTGGAGAGTCCAGGAAGTTACTGCTCCCAGCCGAGGAACAGTCCAGCACATAGCCCCCGTAAAATGGTGAATTGACCAATGTTTCACACTCTTGATTCAACAAACAAGATATAACATGCTAATTTATTAGCTTTAGTGGTGCTGGAAGGCCGATTTTGTTACCTTCAGACAGAGCCAGGCTAGCTGTTTCCCCCTTTTTCCAGTCTTTGTGCTAAGCTAGGCTAACCTGCTGCTGGCTGTAGCTTTATATTTAATGGACAGATATTGGAGTGGTATCAATCTTCTGATCTAACTCTCCACCAGAAAGCGAATGAGGGTATTTCCCAAAATGCAGAACTATTCCTTTTAAAAAAAACTGCAAGTGTAAATGTTTAGACAATGATGACGACGCCTCTAAACTCACATACCTCATTAACTACTGAAAGTAGGCGCAGCGTAAAAGATATTTAAAATGATTCAGCAGATGCATGACCAGTTTTTCGGTTTAAATGTAGTCAGAAACAGATTACTGAATAGATCAGGTCATGGGTGGATTATCAAACAGGCCTAAAACAGCACTGGGTCAGGGTGCCTTAATCCAGAACCTCTTTCTGAAGTGTTAACTTTTAATTTTCTCTTTGGAAAGTCAGATTGCTCACTCAAAAGTGGGCATGTCCTGATCATGTTAACTTACCTCAGCTCAATATAAAGATATTGGCATATTTTAGATTATTCTAAACCGATAAGGATTATCAATAAGCGCTGTAGCATCGATAAAATCCTAACGATACCCGTCTCTAATCGTGTTATGAATACAATACGTTATGATGTTATTTTTGTTAACGCCAATTGTTCTCGACCTTGAATAAAAATCAGATGCAGACCTTTGAGTTATAAGTTTGAGAAGTTCTTTGTCTTCATCGTGACATCAAGGTGCAGTTTTAAAACAGAAGCACTTTGAAGTCATGGTTGACCTGCCAGATGTGGTTGAAAAATACGTGGGTGTTTTTTGTTGCTATTAGGTAGGAGGGGGGGGATTTCCTGCATCTGTGCCCAGGAGCCCATTGTCTCATAATCATGGCCATGGTGCCCAAGGTGATATTGTACATTTGTTCAACAGTGTAGTGTGTGTTTTCTGCAACCCTGAATGACAAACCTATAGGAACAGTGGGTGAAACATTTGTTCTGTAAGGTTCAGGAAAGGTTCATGTTAATGTTTCAGTGAAGGAGAGCACCGGTCAGTCATCTATTGGCTGGTTAAAGGCTGGTCTGCACTCATTCACATATGCCTTTTGAGCTTTTTCCAGACCTTAAGATGTAAAGAATCACTATCACTCCATTGCTGAATGTGTGTGTGTATCCTCTGTATGCATCTGTATAGCTGCATGTTCTTACCCAGGTGATTATGGAAAAGAAGGAGAAGGCGATGGCCGCCCGGGCTGCGTCCGCCCCCTGGTTGAGTGGCAGCTCATCAGCCGTGGTTCGAGACCACTGATTGGCCAGGAAGCAGAAACTGACAAAGTACAGGAAGGTCCAGAAACCTGCCAGAGACCAGTGGAACAACAAGACTTTGTTACAACAGAAAGAAAAAGGTGATTTCCAACCTAACATGAAACACAACGACCCTGCAGGTGCTCATTTCTTAAATCTGGGCCAGATGAAGCAGTTCTTTGTTCCCTTTAGAAATTAAAAAGACTCATTTCTCTAGAAGGCTACCTTTTATGTAAGTTTACAGGTTTCATTTCTCTTGATGTCAGGCATCTGAAACAGGGAAACGCGCATGGTTGGGCTACTTTTTTTTTTGCATTTTGAGGAAACCCAGCCTTTCGAATCCTGACGGTTAGAAATGAATCACAGGCTGCACTGCCTGACTCTTGGGAAGTTATAAGAATACGTATTTCTGTCAACTTTTGTGTGTAAATAAGTCTGAACTTCCTCACCCGAGAAGCCAATCTCGAGCATTATAGCCTTCTTCCTGTCTTTGACGGAGCTGATGGAGGAGAACTTGTAGTCGAGCAGGAAGAAGAAGGAGCACGCCAGCAGGCCCACCAGGCCCACGAACACGCCGTAGTTGCACGCGTCTCCGTTCTTATTGAAGACGCAGTGGAGACGCTCGCTGCCCATGTTGACATAGCCCTCGTTCACGATGGAGGCAAATACCACCAGGGAAAATATCTGTGGATGCAAGAGGAAGAGGAGAAGATGGAGGAAGTGAGCGACAGGGAGGAGGAGATGGAATAAGGAAAAAAACGATTAACATAGGAATTATTGCCTAAACAATCAATATATCTCTCATTCTCTCTCTTGTTGCAGGCTCACTGGAAACGACTCCAGAGCGTCTCCGTGAGACCAAAAGGCATTAACCTAATTTCCCCTCTTTCTCTCTGACTGACTGGAGAGGTGGATGCTTCACTTCCCCTCAAGAATCACATCGTCCTGAGGCGATGATGATGTGTGCACCGAAACAGGAAGTGCGATAAAGGTTAGCTCATGCTATAAAACATTTTTGCCCCTGATAGTTCATCCTTTTACAATGAATAACACCCTTATAGGTCTGATCTATAGGTGTCTATTCCTTCCTACATCTGTTCTGGATTCACACACTGACACTGATCAGCTGACTAACACTGGGTGGCGGAATAGGGCCATGTGACACACACACACTCACACTTGGGGGTGTGGGTCATATGATGGTGGAGGGACACACAATGGGATAATGCTCGGTCCACATTTGAAACTAATCACATGTGTGGGTTTAATCTGGGCAGATACACTCAGGTGCTTTTAGTAAATCAGCGTGATGCATCAAAGTACTGCATCGACAAATGGAAAGATTCACTGATTTCTGTGCATGATTTTAAAATGTGACTATGACATTTTCAAGCGGTTAAAGGAAAATTCTACTCTTCAATATTTTTGACATTGTGATATCTCATCAATCTGTGACATTCAGTGCGCTACAAGAGTCATTTTCATCATCTATGATTTACTTTTTTTAGTCTACTCACTGTCCCTGTACTGGTCTCATCTGCTTTACACTTTTTTTAATGTTTTTTATTTATTTATTTATCCTTTATTTAACCAGAAAGGATCAATTGAGATACAATATCTCTTCTGGCCAGGGAGTCCCGGTCAAGATGGGCTGCAAATTTTTATATATGAGTACAAACAGGGACAGATAACGTCACAATGAATAAACGTAACAAAACACAACAACAGAAGCAAAACATACTGGAATCAGAGGCTAAAATAGTCGAGGCAAAAATAATGACACTTGTTAAAAGCAACTACATTGCTCTGTAAAAACAGATTTTTTTTAAATATTGTATAGCCTACCACTGGATTAATCTGCCTAAATGTATATAAAGTATTTTCTTTTTTAAAAATCTCCATCTCGACCAGCTACAACAGTAAAATGGTTCTACTGCACTGCTGCATCAGTATTAACAATCTAATAATGGTATTAATACTTCAGTAATGTGTCACTTTTCTGCCTAAAACATACTGTAGCCTACACATGCTTTCAATACTATAAGTAGGCCCACATTTTGCTGATGATACATTTGTACTTTTGCTTAAGTAAAGGATCTGAGTACTTCTTCCATCACTTATTGTAGCTACAGGGGTGGGCTAAGGGGTGGATTTGTCCTTAATAATAGGCTCACAACCTATTCAGAGGACTCGATAGTATAAATCACCTCTAGAAACATCCAAATCATAGACTTATTATGGATGAAATTATTCGCACATATCTCTCGGTCTTGGACACACTGTTAAGAATTTCCCAGTAAAATAACAGTAAAGAACTGGCAGCAGGGTTGCCTTTATGTTACTGTAAAATTAACATTATTATACTGTCGCTGAAATGTACAGCTTTGTACTGTTAATGAAAAATACTGTTTTTAAAAAAAAAATAATTTCACAGTATTTTACAGTTAATTTACTGTTTAAAGATACATTATATAGCTGTTTTTCACCTTTCTTTTACATTATCTTACTGATTTGTTTCAATGCACTATTTAGGTTGTATTTTTTACATACATTTTAATAAACATTTTTTGCCTATATGAATAGACTTAGCAGGTTACAGACATAGGAATAGTCACACTAAATACAATTAAAGGCACTTGTTAGGAAAAAGGCTATAATGTACAAGCCTCACATGAGCAGATCAGGTCCCAGAATTAAAAAAAATACTGAATGAAACTGTTACTGATGATACTTTAGACAGTTGATCAGCAGTAAAGTGCTGTTTTTTAAGAATGCATTATAGTTTAGTTAGAAAAACGGCCTATGAGCGTAATTTAACAGGTTTTCTTTTGTATTAACAGTAAAGCACTGTTTTTAACAATAACAGGTTAATACTGTTGAAATCCTGCTGTAAATTAACAGCAATTGTTTACACTGCAGATCCCTCCTTCCTCTCCGGTGTGTGTTTCCCCTGCACTGTTAAAGAAGACCTTTCTCCGTGTCACCCAAAGGTGATGCGTTTACATCAAACGTCAGGAGCCACGACGCGTCTCCGTGGCGCTGCTGCTGCTGCGTGCGTAATGGTGAGCGCGGACCAATCACAGGTGGGATGACGGGACGACGACCGTTTATAAGGGTAAATCAGCAAAATCATTAGCTGGAAATGTGATTGGCGACATAAAACCAAGAAGGTGTGATACATAATAAAAAAACAATAATAGGTGACATGAAAAAGAGGAAGCAGGAGGAATGAAATGGATCATGTCTTTCTCATTTTTTACACAATCCGCTCTGCTGCACATCTTTATCTGTATTTGTAAAGCACTGCCAGGCGAGATATTTAACATGAGGATAGGTTGATCCAGAATAATAATAATAATAATAATAATAAAAATAAAAATAAAACAAACACATCTGTAGTGAAATCAGTGTCATGGTGTCAGGGTGCCAGACAGCCACCAGGCCCTGCAGGTTACACCCTGAACGCTGCATTTCTATATAAACACACTCCAATTATAATCATCCATTTCTTTGGTTTTCCATTTACACACCTTGCGGATCAATCATTTCAAGCATTTCTGGGCTTTAGATTTGCAGTGAGAACACGTCACGGTGTCTCTCTCAGCAACGACAACACGGAGCCCCCGCATCCACACACACACACACACACATTCACATTCACATTCACACACACTAATACCAGCAGTGCCTCTCACCCAGGACAGCACTCTGAGGATGGTCTGCGGCTGTTTGATGAAGGTAATCGGGTCGATAGTGGACCCGGCTCGGCCCGCTCCGAACGATCCCACTCCGTCCATCTTCTCTCTCTCTCTCTCTGTCTCTCTCTCTCTCTCTCTCGGTGGCTCCTCGCGGCTCCACGCTCCCGGCTCCTCCACGGCGGCAGCAGGATGGATGGATGGACGCGCTGCTGCTGCTGCTCCGCTGTGGGGACGGCGACGGCGCGCACGCACAGACGCTCTGAGAGTGGGGAGCGTGCATGAGCAACGTGACCGCGCTATACACACAGAATTTAATCATGCCAATATAGAGTATTATTCTAATGATACAAGGGCCCACCGTTAGGCGTTAGAAATAAAACAAACTGACTCTACTACAGATATTTAACTATAATCCTGTGGGTCAAGATCTAAACACACTAATTTCCCATGATGCAAGTTGCTTTTTCACATCAGTGTGATAAGAACTACCTTAAATGACAGAAACTATCTTTGGGAAAAAATGTATTTGACTTGTACTTTGACTTTTTTGTTTGGCCCATGTCTCATCCACTATCATGGAGGAGGTAGGATTTATGACCAATACTGCAGCCAGCCACCAGGGGGCGATCAAGATGTTTTGGCTTCCTTTTGAGATCAGGATCAAATAACTTAATTGATATTAAAAGCTTTGGACCAGAGGTGGAGGGGCTTTTTTTATAAAAAAAAAAATGTATACTTTATTTTTTCCCTTTTTTCAAGGTTGTTTTCATATATGCAATTTACAGTTCGTAATTACAATAGTTTATAAACCAATTTTTAAGTAGATGAGCTTATAGACAAACTCATTAAGTGCACTAGAGAAAACAACTTCAACATTCAAAATTGAAATAAAATTAAGAAAAGAAATAATAATAATAATGGTAATGATAAAAAGAAAGAATAGAGTTAACAAAAACAAACAAACAATAATAATACAAAAATACGAGAGTAATGCAAAATTGAATAAACAAATATCAAGTGCAAGTTGCTTTTTGAGGCAAATTTGTGATTTTGAGCTATATAAATTGACTGGACTTTTCTCAGGGCATTCTGTCTTAAATATACATGGTGCATGCATTTATAAATAAATTTGTTGTGTTAAACCAAATAACCACAAACCAAGCATCAATAGGGGCCCACAGTTCATATTTTGCCCAGGGCCCCTCTAGTGGGCTGATCCGGCTATGACAACTTTTGTATGGCCTTTAAAGCAGCAGTATAGGTAGAATTGGAGCAAATATGATTTCAAAAAGTTATTTTTATAAGACGGTCACTATATCCTGATGGTAGTGCATGAGAAAGATAATCTGAAAAAAAAATGTGTGTCCTCTGGTGCTCCTAATGGCATCCGCAAGATTTCACAGACCGGAGGAAAACAACCAATCAGAACCAACCAAGCTGGAGCCTGTCGTCTCTGAGCAGCTGTCAATCACTCGTGAACTCCAATCAAACGGTCAAACTAGGCAGCGCTGATCAAATATTAATCAATATTCTGTTACTGTAATGCCTATTTCTCTCCTCAAATGTTTTCAGAAACATCTTGTAGTGTACTGTTTAGCTGTAAAATGAGAATGTTTGTGAACCCGGCAGTAGAGGAAATACCAAGCACCACCCACCAGCCGGAGAAAACTTTCTCATTTTACAGCTAAACAGTACACTACAAGATGTTTCTGAAAACATTTGAGGTGAGAAATAAGCATTAGAGTAACAGAATATTGATTCATATTTGATCAACGCTGCCTAGTTTGACCGTTTGATCATTTGATCAGAGTTTGCGAGTGATTGACAGCTGCCTCCGTTGAATGAACAGCCAAGAGGAACTCTCTCTCTCTGAAATGACCTGTGATTGGCCAAAGTCTCCCGTCACGGACTAGATTTTTTAAAGCCTGAAAACAGAGCCATAAGGAGGGGCAGAGGTCTAGTTATCTCTCAGAACACTTGAATTACAATATGTTGAAAGTTATAGATTTTTTGCCCAATGATGCCAAAAATATTTTGCCTACTGCAGGTTTAAGTGTATCCACAAAATTGTAGTTTTAAATTGTGGATTGTAAACCCCCCCAGGTTTCTAAAACCTTAAATTTCGAGAAAAAAAAATACCACAGTGAGCATAACCTCGGTCATTGTCCTCAATTGCAGATATACAGCCCTGGAGCTATTACAGAAGTTAAATAAAAGCTGAACTTCATCTACATATGAGGCACATAGAGGCCTCAAGCAATTCACTGCCTGAATCATCCATCGGTCACAAACATTGCTAAGTTATGAAATGAGAAAAGTCTCATGATGATATTTGTGTCAAATACCACAATAAAGTATAGTCACGAGTTGCTCATCATGGGATTTGTGCAAATTACTGCGGCCTCAACACTGACCATTTAGCTCAGCTCTAAACTGTCTCAACATGAAATGATGAGCTTCAATGGGTAGTAATAATGTAGTCCTGGTGTTGTGGTGTCATTCTCCTAACTAATATTACATGAATTGTATTATTAAAATGGCAAACTGAAGCTGCTGTGATACAATGTCATGCTCACACCACTAGAGGTCAGTGACATCTACTTCAACATTCAAAATCTTAACAGTGATGTTAATTAGAGGAGATAAACAAACATATGTAAAAGGAAGTAATTCAAACCATAGTTGAGGATGAATACTGGCTGTGGGTATAGGATCATGATAGCAATAAGACAAACAGCATCTGACTTGTTTTGGCGTGCCCTCTACTGGTTCAAATTCACAATCAGAGCATTTATTAATAACACACAGGTCACATGGCTATCAAGGCCCTTGACTAGAGGAGAAAAGGCTTCTCATGGTGCT
The DNA here is from genome assembly GCA_916701655.1 of Sebastiscus albofasciatus. Classification (NCBI taxonomy): domain Eukaryota; kingdom Metazoa; phylum Chordata; class Actinopteri; order Perciformes; family Sebastidae; genus Sebastiscus; species Sebastiscus albofasciatus. The sequence goes on along the minus strand of CAKAOI010044155.1, from coordinate 11,926 downwards.
GCAACTAACAGATGTTTTAATTATCCATTAGTCCACTAATCTATCACCTACTTTTATGGATTGTTTATTCTATAAAACAGATGTTACCAGAGCCTTAAGTGCTTATTTTGTCCAACCAACTGCCAAAAAGCCATTTACAGTGACATGAATTAGAGAAACACCAGTAAATCACTTTTGAGAGCCTGTAATCAACACAATATAGGTATTTTTTTTTACTTGATTTAATGACTTAAATGATCAATTAAACATGGTTGTAAATAGAAAATTACATGAATACTAATCATCCAGCATTAAATTATTCAAATAACTTAACATACTCCGCAGGTATAACACCCCACAACACACACAAACTGACTGTGTAATAAAATACATTGTAATCTTCATCATTATGTAAAATATATATATTTTTCTGACATATTTAAAAGTATTTTATAAGTGATAGCTCTAATTAATCACTGACAAATTAGATTTATATACTAAATATTTTTCATTACATTAAGAATGTAATATTTAGTGTTGTAGTGATTCTTCTGGGTTAAACAAGACTTCAAAACACAACTTAGAACACACCTGGAAACAACATTTTAATAGCCAAATCAGTTTGTAACTAACTCACTGCTTTAACAGAGAAATCAGGGCTATACGTTGGTCAAAAATACGTTTTCCATTTCACACAAGATTGGATGTAAAATTTCAAAAAACACTTCAGTAACACACAATTTTAAAACTCCTGAATAACCAGAATTAACAAGAAGTTCAGTGAAACTTTGCTGAGTTTTGGTTCTAACCTGAGAAACAGAGAGGGATACGCATTTGTTTTGTATCTTTTGTTTTATTACCAGATCAGTTATATTAACTGACCACATGACAAGATTTGCAATGTACCACCTGGCCTCTCTCTCTCTTCTCGTAAAGTGTTTTCCACAAAAAAGACATGAGCTCCACTTTGTGGGACTCAAAGTTTTGCACCGACAGAAAGAAGTTCTCCTCTCAGGTCTCCGCTCGGTCTTCACATCTCTCATCACTCAGTCACAAGAACCATCTTTCCATCCATCTTTCCACCTCTCATCCACACGGGAGCAGTCAAACTCAGGCTTGCCCAGCCGGACATTGATGTCATTATGGATGCGACAGAACCACTGAGAAAGAAAGTGGCAACTCCTGGTGTCTGGCTGATTGGTTTTCAATCTGCGGAGAGGGAATGGTACGTTTAGAAATTGGCCTGCTCTCGTCTAGTAACATCTTAAAATGGAGCAATGTGGTCTGACCTGGCCCTGAGGTCTTCTGCGCATTCATCACATGGGAAGAACTTGGAGAAAAGGTTGATGAACTGCCCCATCTCTTGCTGCTGGGTAAGAGACGGACGGTCGGGGTAATACGCTGCCATAGTGTGCAGGAAGGACCAGGTGTTACGCCCCAACTCTTCCCTGTCCAACGGACACTGTGGATCTTGTTGTGGCTCTGACTCTGCAGCTCGGGTCTCCTGGAGAATCACACAGATAGAAAACACACGGCAGAGTCAAACCGCTGGCATTTTAAAAGGGAACAGGCAGGGCAGCCAACTGCATTATTTGTGGTTTATGTTGATTTCTGGTTATACATGCATTGCTCATATCCTGTCCTACAGGCAGGTTGTTCACATAGATTGTATATCTAGACGGATGACGCGTCTCCACTCTCCATGCATCCTGCCACTGTACAGAAGTGAAGCCATAATATCCTGGATACAGGAGCTGCCATCTTGAGATTTTGACATCATTTGGAGCCGGAGTCTGCGGAGTAGTGATCGGGGGGGCTGGGGCCGCAGCACCGAGGTCACCCGACCGAACCGGTCGGGCCCGAGCACGGCCGCAGCTCGTCAGCGAGAGAGACTCACAGCTGTCAATCATGATGTCTCATCCTCTTTTTATAGCATCAAATAACTAATTAAAGGGACTGTTTGTAACTTCTTACACGTATAAATCACCCAGGTCGGTGTCCCATGCACGCTCGCATATGTGCTCCGTCTAGTCAGCTGACGTTACTGCCAAGCAAGTGAAATATAGAGTGATATTGTGGTTTTAGCTGACGTGTGTCGCCTCACCGACGCCGACTTTCGTTGACTTAACGGCCACAGGTGTCGCTGTTAACAAGCATTTCTGATTCATCAGAAAAATGAACACTTGAACATACATCAGTGTGATAAGAACTACCTGAAATGACAGAAACCATCTTTGGGGAAAAATGTATTTGACGTGTACTTTGACTTTTTAGTTTGGCCCATGTCTCATCCACTATCATGGAGGAGATAGGATTTATGACCTATACTGCAGCCAGCCACCAGGGGGCGATCCAGATGTTTTGGCTTCACTTTTGGGGAGCTGTCAAGTCGTCCAACTTTATATACATATATATCTATGGTTCATCACCACAGCTAGAAAATGTGTTCCGTTTGAGATCATGATCAAATAACTTAATTAAAAAAAGCTTTGGACCAGATGTGGGGGCTCCCAAGTAGATGAATTTAACAAGCATGGCACATCATGACATAACACACTTTCTGATAAAGTTGGAGGGAGAACAAAACTCTAGCACATTGACAAAAAAAATAAAATAATAAACCATCTAAGTCAAGCCAAGCTTTACTACTGTAAAAGTAATAGGTCAACAGATCCTCCAAAAACCCTTGGAAGCCTTGACCTCATGTCACCTGTACAGCAGCTGTCGTGTCCTTCTTCTGGACCTTCATCCAGGATTTAAAGTCCGTACAAGCTCTGCACGGCTTCTTCTTCACATCCCCGGTCTGCTCCTGCTCTCTACCGGAGCTGTCCTGTGGTGCTTTGGGGGTCACTGCAAACGGGAAACCTTCAAACCCGGTCGGGCTGCTGGCTGATGATGATCCTCTCGGTTCTGTTGGTGCAGCAGCCATGTTCACTCTCTATATATAATATATTACCTAATAACGTCTGACTGGCTGTGAGATAACAACATCAGGAATGTCCGGCTGTTAAAACGCAGTTACCTCCGACTGGACACATTATTCATATTTTACTCTACAGTGCAGACAGTGTCATGGTTACGGTGCTCACTTCACCGAGTGACAGAAAGATAGATACACCTGACAACATTTCCGTTGCAGTGAGTTTCCTTCTTTCTTCTTCTTCTATCAGTTTCTGGCGGATCGCAAACAACTTTAAGCTGCATACCGCCACCTACTGGACAAGAGTGTGTAACATCATGTCATTTTACACATTACTGCTACTCTTAAATTCTACCCACCAATCCTGTGTCTCTTAAAGGTCCCATGTCATGCTCATTTTCAGGTTCATACTTGTATTTTGTGTTTCTACCAGAACATGTTTACATGCTTTAATGTTTAAAAAAACCTTTATTTTCCTAATTCTGTCTGCTTGAATATACCTGTATTTACCCTCTGTCTGAAACGTTCCGTTTTAGCTCATTTCAATGGAATTGCAACAGAATTGCCTTGCAAGGCAACAGCTTGGGTCCATGTGTACTTCCTGTCAGCTGATGTCATTCACTGCAACAGGAAACAAACTGGGACACATTTAGAACGTTTTTGTTTAAAAACGTGTAATGGTCTAAATATTGTATATTTGTGACATCACCGGCTTGTTTCAAACGCACAATTTCTGAATACGGGCTGTGTGTATTTCTCTTTATATTGAGCGTTTTGATACTTTAACAGTATTTATATCACATTTAAACCTTCTTCATATTATAAAAGACATGAAAATCTCCCTTTTTACAATATGGGACCTTTAAGTACATTAATAGAGCCTTCCTGGTGCCTTCAACCCCCTCACCCTCTGTTCCCAGTATCCCCATCAAATCCCAGTCCCGTCCCTCCTCTCTGACTTGGTCCTGTCGTCTTTGTCTTTCAGCCTCATACTTTTTACAATGAATTAGGATATGCTGCACATTTTATTTAACACCACATTCCCCATACTTGTCGCTGTTCCTTTTCCCCCATTAAAGCCAAAGTGCTATTAAGACCTGTGTGATCCAGTCTGAGTCTTGTTATGATGATTTCCGCCCTTCTGTTCCTGTTCCTGTTATGTTCCTCTTATGACCGACTTTTGTATTTTGAAATATATCTCCTTCCTTTCTGGTCCTCCTCCCATCTTTTCTGCCATATCTCCACTCCTTCCCTTTTAATCACCGCTTTTCCTTCTCCTTTCCCAAGTAAAACTGGTACTGTTATTTCCTTTTGCAGTGAACTTTTTGCTAGTTTATACATAAACTAGTTTATACATATATATATATATATATATATATAATACATGTATATATAATACATATATTATATATATGTATTATATATATATAATACATATATATTATATATATGTATTATATATGTATATATATGTATATATAATACATGTATATATAATACATGTATATATAATACATATATATGTATTATATATATGTAATATATATATTATATATATACCCCCTCTGTGCAGTCTTAGCAAGCTATAGTACAGTTCAATGAGTAGATCTTGCCTTACAGCTCAATGAGTTTGCTTGTTTCTTGCGGACCTTTCATGGGCACGGAACAACTTCCGGTGTGTGATGTCAGTTCTCCGTGCATGCCGCTGACTGTAGAATCCATGGTATAGCCTCTTTCAAAGTGTAAATCTCTATCATATTACAACATTGTTAAACTGTTTGACATTACGTGTGTTTTATCTGCGGGTATTAAGTTAAAGCTGGATGTGTTGACTCGCTGTTTTTAATGCGGTTTATCAACTGTTAGCGGTTAAAGTCCCACTAGGTTAGCCGGGTGGCTAACAAAGCTAACTACTGTGTGAGTGACACGTTTCTGTTGTTTCTCTCTCCTTGACTCCTTCACAGTGAAGCTGTAGCACACCTGAACCGACACGATGGGGATCTTGGAGAAAATCGCAGAAATAGAGCGAGAAATCGCTCGGACACAGAAAAACAAAGGTAAGAGAGGACAGTAGCTAGGCTAACTGTTAGCTCCTCCATGGACGAACTTGTAGCCTCTCTCTCTCTCTCTCTCTCTCTCTCTCTCCCTGTCTCTGTCTCTCTGTCTCTCTCTGTCTTTCTGTCTCTATCTCTCTCTCTGTCTCTCTGTGTGTCTCTCTCTGTCTCTCTGTGTGTCTCTCTCTCTGTCTCTCTCTCTCTGTCTGTCTGTCAGCAGTCAGTGTTGTGTTACTCAGTGTGTGCTAATTGACACCGTAAGCTTGATTACAGTTACCACCACACTTAAAGGAACAACCCCCACAAAATATTTTTGATCTCCCAAGTAATAGCTAATACGTTCAAATCTTTCAAAACCAAACTTCAGTGGGGTGATTGTGCTGGTATTACAGTCTTATAGCAACCTTTCTTCACTTCTCACTTGCTTATTGTGGAGTCAAAGCCCTACTTTTAAAGAAACAGTGTGTAGCCTTTAGGGGGATATGGAATATAATATGAATAACTAAGTTTTTAATAGTGTACAATTACGTGAAACTAAGAATCGTTGTGTGTTTGTCAGCTTAAGCTGGGTACGCACCAAGCCGACATCAAAGATCTAGTGGCGACGAAGGCCACCGGCTGCGTCTCCTCACCTCGCCTTTGTTTTGGCCGACAAGTTGCACTCGAACACACCGCGAAGACTACAGCCGTCGGCCAGTTGGCACGGACGTTCTGCGCCTGCGTGAGATGAAAAAACTCTCCACACCAGCAGGCGACAGTAGTCTGTATTCCTCATTCAAAAAAAGGAAACCAGAAGACTGAGGACGGCAGATATACAAGCCGTTGTTATGATACGTACATGCCTGTGTCATTGTGAAAATATCCGTGTATTGGAACGATCAGATGAGATGAAGATGAAAAATGAGAAGACCCTTCTGTGTCCTCTTGACTTTACTCATTGGCTTGCTTTCCTCTCTTCCGTTTCTCTTCTTGTGCACTGATTCGTTTAAGCTGAACAGCCAATCAGAGCTGCCGATTCAACATACTGAGTCGGCCAAAAAAACTCAGACACGGGCAGATGAGCCGACGGTGCGGACACACCATAAAAACTAGGCCGACGGCAGCTCACGACGGCCCCAAACTGTCTGACAGCCGACCATCGGCTTGGTGTGTCAGGGCCTTAGAATGAGCCCTGCATATCTACATAGGGAGCGGGTCCTATTCACGAAGTCCGCCATGTTGCCCTGCCATGTTTCTACAGTAGACAAACCAAACACTGGCTCTAGAGAGAGCCTTCCGTGTTTGTACGTTACCTGAAGGCCACCGTAGTTCTCCGACACTCCTGTGAAACTGCGGTAACGTGAGTCGCAGTTTACAAAACCGTGGTACCGCCAGCTGCCGTCTGACTTTCGTTGCTCCTAAAGTAGTGTTATTATGGTAAGGATGACCTCTGAGCGAGGGGAACGGCGTTACCACGGTTTTGCACACATGGCTCACGTTACCGCAGTCTTGGAAAGGGAGGAGTGAACGGAGGGGTACTCGGTTAGTTGCAATCTGCAACCACACCGCTAGACGCTGCCAAATCCTACACACTGCACCTTTAATGCATCTTGTGTCACATTGTTTTTCTCATTTCTTTCTCCAGCCACTGAGTACCATTTGGGTTTGCTCAAGGCCAAGCTAGCCAAATACAGAGCTCAGCTCCTGGAGCCCACCAAGTCAGCGGGGGCCAAAGGCGAGGGCTTCGATGTCATGAAATCAGGAGATGCTCGTGTTGCTCTTATCGGTTTTCCCTCTGTGGGTAAGGTACGTCAACATGTCGGGTTGTGTTATCTGGTCTGGATCTGGAATGGTCCAAAAATATGTTCTTTTTATGACCATGTTTCCTGTTAATCCTGCACTGTATCTCAAATACAAACAAACAAATAACAAGATACACAAACCAAGCCAACATTCTTCTCACGTTGAACCAGAAACCGAAGTGAAACATAATCCAAAGATTAAACACGTGCTGGTGTAATTGAATCTTCTGTTGTGTCCTGCAGTCCACCTTCCTCAGTTTGATGACATCAACGGCCAGTGAAGCTGCTTCCTATGAGTTCACCACTCTCACCTGCATACCTGGTGTCATAGAGGTACACACATTTCACACCACCGTATAGATCTTAAACATTCTGTACCAATGTGCCATTTACACTGTCATCTGTTGCTCTTCAGTACAAAGGGGCCAACATCCAGTTGCTGGATCTGCCAGGAATCATTGAGGGTGCTGCCCAAGGTATGCTTAGGTTTCATGGTTTTGTATTTGCTTAAACCCATAGTGAGCAGACATTGGAGATCTGTAATACATCTATTATATTATTATGGTGTTATATCAGAATTATTACTGAATGATGGATCAGTAATGATACTTTCAGTTTGTAATTCAGATACTGCCACTCACAATAATGCGATAAAGCTCCATAGTGATTGTAATACACAGACTCTTTGACTTTCTATAGGTAAGGGTAGAGGTCGGCAGGTCATTGCTGTTGCCAGGACAGCAGACGTCGTCATCATGATGTTGGATGCCACCAAAGGAGATGTTCAGAGGTGTGTTTCGCCCACTGTTTGTGTGTATGTGTGTAAGCAAGTCTGTTAGAGGGTGTTTGAGAGGCATACGAGTCAGTTCATCAGCTAATGTTTTGCCTTTAATTTCTTTTTCTGTTTTTTATCTTTCTAGAGAACTTCTAGAAAAAGAGTTGGAGTCCGTGGGCATCAGACTCAACAGGTGTAAACCAAATATTTATTTCAAGGTACATGTTCTATCATTATCCTATCATAATATCAACTGCTTATTTGAAAGAGATATGGCTTTTAGTTTTTTGAGATGTCGTGGCAACTAAAATGTGAGTCGAGGAAAAAAATTGACCGATGGTTGCAGTAGATAAAAAAGGAGGAAATCAACCGCTGGAAGACCCAAATAGTTGTCGAGATACCTTGCTCTGGCATCAATGGGCCTTGCTGCTATCAGAGCAACAAAAAAAAAACCATCCACACTAGCTTGTCAGCTCCAGAAATTAATACTCAAATTCTGATACTAAACTGGGTAACAATGTGTGTTTTATCTCTCTTCTGTAGCCCAAGAAAGGCGGCGGCCTCTCCTACAACTCCACAGTTCCTCTCACCCACTGCTCAGAGAAGCTCGTCCAGCTCATCCTTCACGAATACAGTATCCTTCACTCTGCCAGCATGAGAAAAAGACTACCCCACTGGTCTAAATATTTAATGTCTCTTCCTTAAATAGACATTCCTTAGGTCATCTCAGTCCTCTTATCATTTCCATGGACTTGTTAAAGGGATAGTTCAGGTGTTTTGAAGTGGGGTCGTATGAGGTACTTATCCGTAGTCTACACATAGGTGTATTTCCTACAGTCGATGACGGTCCGCTTGCACCCAGCTTGGAGAAACAGACAGGAGTACCGACACTGGAGCAAAGCAATACAGTGCTGTGGACGGGGATGGCAAAAAAAAAATATTTTCACTGCTTTATCTTGCCCTCAGACAGCCCTTTCCTTCTGCTTTCTGACGGGGAACTGAAAGTGAAACTTATCTATGATCTCTCCAAAGCCAGCAGGCTCAGATGACAAAAACAGTGTAGATGCATTTCAGTTCAATTCGCTGTCAGAAAATATTCTAAATATAGTGTACACTTAAGTGGATATTAATGTGGTTAAAATACATTTTTCTGCCGTCCCCGTCCACAGCAGTACATTGCTTTGCTCTTGTGACAGTGCTCCTGTCTGTTTCTCCAATCTGGGGGCACGCCGACCGTAACCTACTGTAAGTAATACACCTACTATGGATAAGTACCTCATACAACCACACTCAAAACACCCACACTATCTCTTTAATAAGTCCCAGTAGTATTCGGTTGATTCCTTTAACCCCTTCTCCTCAGAAATCTTTAATGCAGAAGTCCTCTTCAGGGAGGACAGCACACCAGATGAGTTCATCGATGTCATCGTCGGGAACAGAGTTTACATGCCTTGCCTATACGTAAGTTAGCCTCATCATCTGGGTTGGAGTCAAAGCCTCGTTCCTGTAAATTTAAAATGTTTGGAAGCCAAACTCCAAGTCCAAAGATGTTTTTCTGAAAGTTTTCAACCAATAGAAACTCATTAGTGAAGTGAAAACATGAAAAGTTACGAGTTGAGAGGTTTTGGAGCTTTGTTTTTGTTTTGTTTGTTAGCTAGCTTGTGTACATTTGTTTGGACTCTATTTTTCATCCTTATAATATTTGTGCTATTCACAGGTGTACAATAAGGTGGATCAAATCTCCATCGAGGAGGTGGACCGCCTGGCTCACAGACCTCACAGTGTTGTCATCAGGTCAGATATCTGTATACGTGTTTGTGAATAACAGTAGTCTCGGTTTGAAGCTGCCATCTCACTCTTTTTAATTTACAGTATGTATACATGTGTGCGTCAAACAGCCATCTCCTTTTCTGTCCACATGTATATTTCAGTTGTGGGATGAAGTTGAACCTGGATTACCTTTTGGAGACGTTGTGGGAATACCTGGCTCTGATTTGCATTTACACTAAGAAAAGAGGAGGTACATAGACATCTTTTTTCTTATTCACTCATAAGACTTTCATAAGCACATGAATACCTAATAAATTAAATTTGTGTTCATTTCTTCTTTTTCCATTAGAGCGCCCAGACTTTGGTGATGCAATCATTATGAGAAGAGCTGCATCTGTAGAACATGTGGTAAGTAAAACGCACATGAATTCATACTTTTTATCAAGGCCAACATTTTTACAACATTTATACACAAATAATAACACTACAGTAGGCAGACCTACTGTATCTGCACTGTGTATGATATGTTAATATGCCCGTTTTGCTTTCTCCCCCACAGTGCCATCGAATCCACAGAACCTTAGCCGGCCAGTTCAAATATGCCCTTGTTTGGGTAAGTTCAAGTTTTCAGAGGCAGTGACCTTCAGAAACTTAACTCATTTGCCTTTTGTCCCATAATTAACTGTATGAAATAACTCTCTCATGTTGACCTACTGAGTAGAATAAACAAAGACTGTTTGTAGATGTCATGACATACAGTGACTGCTGTACCTTTTTAATGGTGGCCTTTCTAGTATAGGTGTAATGGTTCACAAAACTCATGCAGTTTTGTGGTCACGATTCATTATGTTTTTGTTCAGTGCGGAGAATAAAAATCTGTGCATTTATTTTGGCTCTCTCTATAGCCAGTGTTTGGTTTGTTCGTTCTTGACTGCTCAACGATTCTTAATGTTAGGTGATAATACACTAATGAAAATATAGTTATGAATATTATGTTCCATTTCTGCTAATAGATCCCCCAAAATGTTACACACTGTTCCTTTAATCCCACAATGGGTTGTGCAACAGAAATGGAAATGTATGCACTCACAGCTGGAAATATAATTAGTACAGAATGTATACTTGATATTATATATTGTATGAAACTGAGACACGGTGTATACACACTGACTGTAAGCAATGTCATTATACTTCAGCTTCATTATGATGATGATTTATTGATAATGTAAATGTAAGTAAACACAGCTGCAGCTCATAGAATAATTCACTCTGCATTAGGGGTGTGAGGGTAAAAGGCACTGACAATAATACACACTATATTCAGTCCTCGCTCAATTGACTTCCTAAATTAAAATCACCCTTTGAGCTCCAGCTGTGTTTACTGTGCCGTGATACATGAGAAGCAGAGATCTCTAGTTCACTGTGTAGTGAATCACTGCATTTGAAACCCAAACAAACAAAAAGGGAAGGGTCTGAACTGTATCGTCTGTTGGTCTTCCAGGGAACCAGCACCAAGTACAGCCCTCAGAGGGTCGGCCTGACGCACATCATGGAGCACGAGGACGTCATCCAGATTGTCAAGAAGTGAGCAAAGCTCCTAGTTGGACAAAGGAGAGACTGAACAGGAGGAGCCACGCTTTTGTTGCAGGAGTTAAAATGGAAAAAAAGACCCACTGTACAGTAGATATACAGCAATGAAAAATAGCTGCCGTTCTTATTTTGTATATTAAAATTAACAAAATGCATTGAAGAGACAGAGCAGACTTGAGTTGACCGTGGACAGGAAATGGTGAATTTTACCTTTTGATTATAAGAAGATGCATTGATTCAGAGAGGAAGAATAAAGTCCATAAAATGTTAAATCAATCCTTGTGTTTGTTTTGTTCCTTTAAGTTTCCCCTTTATGTATTGGTATATTTTAACTGCATCTCACCTGAGTTACATTCAGTCACATGCAAACACCTCACCTCTAATTCCTGGACCTTTTTCCATCCTTTAGATGGAGCTACAGAGCTCCAAACAGGTCGACATTTAATGAATAATTATGAAGTCATGAATACATTTTGTAAAATATATAAATTGAATATGTGAAGTAATTTAAGAAATTATTAAAACTGAAATCATTATGTAATTTTATTTCATCATTCTTACTTTCATAATATAACTAGTTTTATGAGAGTTTTATTTCAGATTAGAAACTTGAATATATACAATATATTTTACATTTTAAATGTTTAAATCTGCAATATCTAATTTTTAAAGGAACTGTGAACACAACACCGACATAACTGACATCCTGCAGCTAGCTAGCAACATTATTATTGTTTATGGAGAGATTTGGAGTCGTGTTTCTATCCACATGGAGAATGTAAGTCCAATATTTATTCTTCTTTTACTTCTGTTTTTGTCTCCACTCGCTCTTGAGGGGAATATCTGGCTCTTCATCTGATAAATGCTCCACTATGTTCACCAGCTAGCTAGCCTAGTTGCTAATGTCAGCTGGGCAGTTAATGTTAGCTAGCTTACAGTTGGGTTTTCAGAACTTGCTGCGGAGCTATGAGAGCGGTGAGACCATAAATATGAATATATATATATATATATATATATATATATATATATATATACATATATGTGTGACCGTCTATTT
>CAKAOI010044152.1:0-13685 GCA_916701655.1 Sebastiscus albofasciatus | reverse complement strand
CGAATATTTTTTAGACTTTTTTTTCCGAATATTTTTCAGACTTTTTTTTTTGAATATTTTTCAGACTTTTTTTCCGAATATTTTTCAGACTTTTCTTTTTCGAATATTTTTAAGACTTTTTTTTGGACTTTTTTTTTCCGAATATTTTTCAGACTTTTTTTTCCGAATATTTTTCAGACTTTTTTTCCGAATATTTTCAAGACTTTTTTTTGGACATTTTTTTTTGACTTTTTCAGATTTTTTTTGGACATTTGTCGGACATTATTCTGACTTTTTTTTTTAACTGTTTTTGACATTTTTCAGAGTTTTTTTCAGACATTTTTCTGACTTTCTTTTTTTTTTTTTTTAACTGTTTTTGGATATTTTTCTGCCTTTTTCTGGTCCTGGTTTGGAGGTTCAATCAGAGAACAGCACACATTAGCGAGAGCTAATGCTAACGCAGGCTAACTAGCTGTTAGCATGGAGCTAGCTCACCGTGCTAACTCTATATTCACTTTGACTTCATTGTTAAAGTGTTAAAGTGTTTACCTGAGTGTTAAAGTGTTTACCTGAGCGTTAAAGTGTTAAAGTGTTTACCTGAGTGTTAAAGTGTTTACCTGAGCGTTAAAGTGTTAAAGTGTTTACCTGACTTTAATCCGGATGAGTCTGTGGTTGTCGTAGTAACGGCAGCTGTTGAAAGCAGGAGGAGAACAAGTGGCTGTCCTCGTGGCCTCTTTGTTTAGTATTTCATTCCAGTGCTCCAACAGACCGAATAGTCAAATAATGACGTCCTAACGTCTTTTCCTAACCACTTCTCCTTGACCTCAGTGGAAAACGTCGTGAGGTCAAGGAAAGATGAGAAGGAGACTTCAGAAGGAGTTAGGAAAAGACAACAGCGGTGATAGGCGAGCCCGACTGCTCTTCCACTAGACTCCGTCATTATGATGCGACGGAGGCGGATGTTAGTGACGTCAGTCTGCTGTGGTGAAACTACAATGTTCTGAAGATGGACTACAAAAGGCGCTGCTTCTCCCCGTGCGCTATTAAATAGGTCTTTCAGTGACAGACTCCTTCCCCCGCGGTGTGTTAAAGACACAGTTATCATATAATCTCATCATCTGACCTAACGTGGAAAAATATCACTTCATTACTGGTTGGAATAGAAATAAACAATATATGATAAATACTGAGTTAATAGTTGGAGTTATGGAGGGGTTGGACCAGATACTGTAAGTGTAGGCTGGACTTCTTCACACTTCTTTTCGAAATATTCGTAATATTTATTTATGTTGATTATTTGTTAATTGATTGTTTACTGTTCATTTTATTAGTTATTCTTGTTTTGTGTTTTACTGAGGTATTTGTTACATGTGAAATAAATAATTCATTAAAAATAAAGTGAAACAAAATGGTTGTCACTGTCCACTCCTATTAAACATGAATCCCAATTAGTATTTTATTTTATTTTTCCACTGAATTTAATTTTAGTATTTTATTATATATGCATAGAATATATTTATGTTATAATTATTATTTTTACGGTTAATTTTTCTTTCTTCATTTAATATTTTTATTTCATAGATTTTAGATTTGCTGTTTTATTTATTTAACATTTTTTGCTATTTTACATTTTTTTTATTTTATTTTAGATTTTAGATTTCAAGACATTTTCCACATTTTTCATGATTTGATTTATTTAATAAAAAGCTATTAAATGCATCTTTTTGAAGATTAAAACAGCGTTACAGAGAAGCAGTATTACAGTAAATGTATGACTATAGCAGCAAAAACTCAAAAATACAACACTCATTAGACTTGTGTCACTTTTACAGATTCTTCTCATGTGTAGACATGAAGACACATCCTGATGTTGATGATTCACTCTCAGTTTGATGTTGTTCATGCAGCCATCCAGATGAGGAAGGGCAGCAGGACGGCCAGGCCAGCAGAGCAGGAGGTCACATCCCCGAGGTAGAGGAGCACACACACACCCAGCACCGCCGTCACCTTGGCAACACGCCGACTCAGCAACAGCTTCCTCGCTGTCTTACAGAACTGATGAAGAGGAGAGGAAGAAGAAGAAGAAGAAGAAGAAGAAGAGAGGTCACAGAGGTCACATTCTGGAGGAACTACATCCTCCAGAATGATCAACCAGTTCAACTCGTCTCCATAACAACAAGAAGTGAACATGATCAATAAGCAGCCAGTAGATGGAGCACTTACACCGTCTTATTGTCACTATTATAATACATGTATTATTATTATAGATTAAACTAGCAGCAGTATATAAAGTCAAGAAAATGAGCTCCACCTTTACCAGCTGCAACATTAAAGTGATCAACATCAATCATTTTAATACAATAATATAATATAATATAGATTATTCTGCAGAATTATTCTGCTTTTACTTTTGGTACTTTAAAGTAAATATTTTTATGCTTATTGTTTCATACTTTTTGAATGCAGGACTTTTACTTGTAAAAGAGTATTTCTACACAAAAAAATGAAAAAAATAAAAAGTATAAATATATATATATAAAAAATATGATATAATATATAATAAAATGTTCAAATTAAATCAAATGAAAAATCAAATAAAAATACATAAATCTCTCTCTCTCTCTCTCTCTGCATAAATAAATGCATACATAAATAAATACATAAATAAATAAATAAGTAATAATAATAAAATAAGTAATAATAATAAATACAATGATAAATACCAGTAATGGTGGGCCAAACAGTTGGGATGAGAGTGCTAAAATATTTATTTATTATTTTAATACTCTTATCAACATGAGAGTGGGCAGATATGCTGCTTTATGCAAAATGTATGTATATATTTATTATTATAAATCAATTAACGACACAAAACAATGACAGATATTGTCCAGAAACCCTCACAGGTACTGCATTTACTACCTGGACTCAGGTTTTAAGTTTTTAAACAAGTTATTTGTCACTTTTCTTGTTTAAGTCAGCTGTGAGATCCCCTTCCACCTCCTCCTCTTCCTCATCAGCCTAAAACCACACAGTTGTGTTTCTTCCACAGTTACAGTCTGTCTCGCTTTTAATCACACATGCAATCAGAAGCTGCGGTGAGACGGGCGTCTGCAGCCGAGAGCAGAACCACAGGAACAACAGAGCTTTCACTGAACTGCTGCTGCACCAGGACGCTAAACCCGATTAATGTGATCTGTGATCAGCATTAATCTGCAGCAGGAAGTGAACAAATCACAGCTAAAGGTCAGTTTGTGCTGCTGGAAACCAGAACATGTGCAACAGGAGGCAGGAAGAGAGTACAGTACAGTATATACAGTATATACAGTACAGTATACTGTAGAGTACATACTCTACAGTATATACAGTATAAGACAGTCCTTTAAAGATCTGACTGAAGGAATCTGACTTATTGATACAGAGCAGGTTAAAGAAACAAATACAATAATTAAATACAAAAAGCTACATTATTCTACATATACTAGGGGGTAGTACTTCCCATACTAGGGGGTAGAACTTCCCATACTAGGGGGTAGTACTTCCCATACTAGGCGGTAGTACGTCCCATACTAGGTGGTAGAACTTCCCATACTAGGGGGTAGTACTTCGCATACTAGGGGGTTGTACTTCGCATACTAGGGGGTAGTACTTCCCATACTAGGGGGTAGTACTTCCCTTACTAGAGGGTAGTACTTCCCTTACTAGGGGGTAGTACTTCCCATACTAGGCGGTAGAACTTCCCATACTAGGGGGTTGTACTTCCCTTACTAGGGGGTAGTACTTCCCTTACTAGGGGGTAGTACTTCCCATAGTAGGGGGTTGTACTTCCCTTACTAGGGGGTAGTACTTCCCATACTAGGGGGTAGAACTTCCCATAGTAGGCGGTAGTACTTCCCATAGTAGGGGGTAGTACTTCCCATACTAGGTGGTAGAACTTCCCATACTAGGGGGTAGTACTTCCCATAGTAGGTGGTAGTACTTCCCATAGTAGGTGGTAGTACTTCCCATAGTAGGTGGTAGTACTTCCCATAGTAGGTGGTAGTACTTCCCATACTAGGGGGTTGTACTTCCCTTACTAGGGGGTAGTACTTCCCATACTAGGGGGTAGAACTTCCCATAGTAGGCGGTAGTACTTCCCATAGTAGGGGGTAGTACTTCCCATACTAGGGGTAGAACTTCCCATACTAGGGGGTAGTACTTCCCATACTAGGCGGTAGTACTTCCCATAGTAGGGGGTAGTACTTCCCATACTAGGGGTAGTACTTCCCATACTAGGGGGTAGACCTTCCCATACTAGGTGGTAGTACTTCCCATACTAGGGGGTAGAACTTCCCATACTAGGGGGTAGACCTTCCCATACTAGGGGGTTGTACTTCCCATACTAGGGGGTAGTACTTCCCATACTAGGGGGTTGTACTTCCCATACTAGGGGGTTGTACTTCCCATACTAGGGGGTTGTACTTCCCTTACTAGAGGGTAGTACTTCCCTTACTAGAGGGTAGTACTTCCCATAGTAGGTGGTAGTACTTCCCTTACTAGAGGGTAGTATTCCCCATAGGAGGTAGTAGTACTTCTCATAGATGATTTATAGGTCAAAAGTTCAGCTAATTGGAATTAATCATGTTAATCAGGTTTATATTTTTTGTAACCACAGTCTTTAAATAAAATTGGATCTTTTCAGCCGGATTTCGAGCAGTTTGACCTCGAACACTGAGCCGCTGTGTTTCCACAGGGACCCTGTGTGTACGTGATGAAGTACCTGAAACGTCTGGAAGCTCACGACGGTGCCGTAGCGACAGTACATGACGTAGTGTTCGCAGTTATACCACAGCAGGCTGTAGGTCACGTGACCCTGCAGCTTCTCCGCCCTCCTCGCCACCTCCTCCGCCTGCAGCGCCGGGCGGCTGCACACCTGCTCAGAGGGGAGGACGGTTACCTGGATTACTGCTACTACTACCAATACTACTACTAATACTGGCACTACTCAAGTACTGCACCTTAAGTACAGAGTTGATGTACTTTTCTGGAGTATTTCCACTTTCTGCTACTTCTACTTCTACTCCGGGGGGAAATATTGTACTTTTCCCTTCACTACATTTATTTGAACATGATATGATGCAGTACTAATCCACCCAGAAGTACACAAAGTATCTAAAAGTAATAACATAATACTCTACATAATGAGTACTTTACATCTGGCTGATAATATGTCAGTACTTAAGTACAGGAAGAGTTCACGTGCAGATCTTGTACTTGTAGTGGAGTACTTCTATGTTATTGTATTGTTACTTTTACTCAAGTTAAAACAGAAATAGTACAACGTGTACTGGAAGTAAAAGTGGCAGTAGAGAAACTAGGACTAGGTTTCTCTCCAGAATGAGTTCCTGGTTTGAGTTGATCTCTTTTCTCCTGAGTTTACAGCCAGAAACTGAAAGTGAAACCCAACGAGTGGAGCGAGTACTGAGCTCTCTAACAGCAGAGTCACCTTGTCCATAGTGTTGACGAGTATCTGCGATCCGTAGGCGAAGTCCTCCACCGAGTCCACCCTCACACTGCCACACTGAGGACAACACACAGCACAGTTATCCTCCTTTAAATACTGCAGAAAGAACACACATCATGACCGACTGGGGTTAGTTACTTAGCTCGTTAGTTACTTAGTTAGAGGTCCTGTTGAGTATTTCTATTTTACAGACGTTTTACTTTTGCTGCATATTTCTGAGGGAAATATTTTACTTTTCTTGAGAGATACGATCAGGAAATAATACCAGCATATTTCTATTTTTATTATTATTTTATTTTATTTTGTATTTTCTTTATAAATTCAATTTAATCTTATTTGTATTTTTAATTTTAGTGTATTTAATTTTATTTCTATTTAATTTTATTTTTTTACTTTTATTATTTATTATATTTATATGTAATTTAAATATAGATTTAATTTAATTTAATCTTATTTGATTATGTTAAATTTTGTATCTTTCTTTCTCTTTTTATGTTTTTATTTTTATTTTGTATTTTGTGTTAAGTATTTTTATTTTTATTATGTTAAAATTTAATTTAATTGAATCTTATTTTTATTATTTTATTTTATTTCTATTTTCATTTTCATCATGTTTAAATTTAAATTTAGATTTAATTTAATCTTATTTGTTTTATATTTTATTTCTATCTTTATTTCTATTTTTATGTTTTTATTTTGTATTTTGTGTTATGTATTTTTATGAAATTAAATTAAATGTAATTAAATTAAATTACATTTATTTTATTTTATTTTATTTTAATTTTATTTTTATTTTATTTTATTTAAATTGTGTTTATATTTATATTTATATATTTTCAGGGTTTTTTTCCATGAAACAATGATCTGAAACCATGAACAGTTTTTTACGAACCTCACGTCCTTAAAAACACAACTAAATAAGTTTAAAAGGTCTTTCTCTGCCTGCAGAACTGTAGATGATGATGATGATGGGAGCTCTGGTACCTTGGCCAGTACTCCCAGTAGGAGCCGGCTGTTGGTGACCATCTGTCTGATTCTGCACTGATCACTGGAGACGACGGGCAGGATGTCTGGGATGAAGTGAGCCACTCTGCAGAGGGGAAGGAAAGAGGTGACATAGGAGAGAGGAAAGGAAGGGAAAGAGGGGACATAGGAGAGAGGAAAGGAAAGGACATAGGAGACAGGAAAGGAAAAAGGTGACATAGGAGAGAGTACAGGAAAGGAAAGGAAATAGGTGACATAGGAGAGAGGACAGGAAAGGAAAAGAAAAAGGTGACATAGGAGAGAGGAAGGTAAAGGTAAACCCCAAAGTGTGCTCACCTGTCTCCCCCCAGGTAGACCCCAAAGTGTGTGAACAGAGTCCTGGGGACCTCCAGCAGGTCTCCCCTCCTCAGAGGCAGCTCGTACTTCCTGTCTGTCCGTCCGTCCTCCTCTTCCTCCTCCTCCTCCTCCTCCCTCGGCCTGGGTCTCGGTGTGGAGATGAAGAGCAGAGCGAGCAGCTGCAGAGGAAACATGGTGACAGGAAGAGGAGAAGAAGGAGAAGAAGAAGAAGAAGAAGGAGAGCGAGGCCGTCTCCTTATAGTTGGGTTCACTCTCAGGGTGGGAGGGCTCAGAGGGGATTAGTGAACGCTGCCCAGGCTGCTCCAGGCTTCTCCAGGATCTGCATTTCTCACATTCTGCCAACCAATGAGTCCAAAAAGAAGCATTATGACGAAGTGAATATTGTCTCCAACACACCTGGTGGACAGGTGTGGTAGAAGGTGGTAGTATGCACATCGTTTACTGAAGTAAAGTAGTAATACTCCTGTTACAAGTAAATGTCCTGGATTGTATTAATCATCAAAATACAACGTAAAAAAAGTATAAAAAAGTGTATATATATATATACATATATATACACATATATGTATATATATACATACATATATAATCATAAAATGATTGTATTAAAATAAATTAAATTAAAAATTAAATTAAATTAAATTACAAAATGTATTTAAATAAAATAAAAAAAGTATACAAAATTAAAATAAAATGTAAAAAAATTGAAAAATGAAATGAAATAAATAAAAATGTAATAAAATAAAAAATGTAATAAAAAGATTAATAAAATAAAATCTAAAATAAAATAAAGGAATGTAATAAAATAATACATGTATTAAAATAAAATGAATGCAATAAAATAAAAAATGTGTTAAATAAAATTAATTAAAAAGTAAATTAAAAGTGTAATAAAACAAAGTTAATAAAATTAAATATAAAACTCTCAAATGAAATAAAATAAATAAGATTGTAATAAAATAAAAAGTGTAATAAACAAAATTAATAATTTTAAATATAAAATATAAAATTAAATAAAATAAATAAAAATGTAATAAAATAAAAAGTGTAATAAAACAACATTAATAATATTAAATATAAAATTAAATAAAATAAATAAGAATGTAATAAAATTAAAAGTGTAATAAAACAAAAGTAATAATATTAAATCTAAGAATCTAAAATGAAATAAAGTAAATAAGAATGTAATAAAATAAAAAGTGTAATGAAAAACATATAAATGAAATTCCTCTTCTTATATGTTATCCTATCTGGATTCAGGATTTCCTTCAATGAAGGAAGGAAAATGGAAAAGGTGCATGTTTCTTGCAAATGGGAAATGTAGTCCGAGCCGTAGATGACATGTTGTTGTAGTTCCTACAGTGTGCCAGTGGATGGCGCTAAAGGTTGCAGCATGAAACCTTCAGCATATGATTATAACATTTACTGTTCACTATATCATATAAGTTAAAGAATCCTTTCGTCATTATTTTAAGTATTTTATAGAATGATAATATCTTTATTTATGAATTCTCTTTATAAACCAAAGAGCTGAAAAAAAGTATTTATGTCTATTTTTCT
Source organism: Sebastiscus albofasciatus (assembly GCA_916701655.1). Taxonomy (NCBI): domain Eukaryota; kingdom Metazoa; phylum Chordata; class Actinopteri; order Perciformes; family Sebastidae; genus Sebastiscus; species Sebastiscus albofasciatus. The sequence goes on along the minus strand of CAKAOI010044152.1, from coordinate 5,302 downwards.
GAAGTAAACGCAGCTTAATATATATTCATGACAACATATTTAAACGGTGTGTTTATCTTTTCAGCTTTATGTTGCTTTCCATGGCTCAAATAAATGGATTTTATTTGCTTTATTTTATTTTATTTTATTTTATTTTATTTTATTTTAATGTGATTTGAGATTCTGTTTGAATCAGATTTTTCAGATATTATTGGTATTATTTCTCAGTATTTTGTATTTTTTGTACATCAAACGTTGATTAAAAATCATCATTTTGTTAAATTGAAGGTAAAGTTTAAAGAAGAGAAAGAACGTGTGAATTGGGAGCTCCAGATTGTCGTAACGTAAAGTTCTGATGGTGATGATGAGCTGTTTGTCGACCAAAAACAATCAACGAAAACCACAGAAAGCAGCGAGTCCACTCCTTTTATTCACACAGAAAACACGTATTACAGCGTCTTAAAAAATAAATTCTGTACAAAAGTCTGTGACTGTTGGAGAACAATCAGGTCGAGAAGGATATCTACAGATATTTACACAAAGAGCCTCTTTGGTCAGAGTTTAGAGTCGGAGCATTCAGCGGTTTGAAGGTCGTCTGTTGAGAAGCAGCCTCTTCTTCCTCTTCTTCTTCTTCTGTTCACTCTCATCAAACAGGAAATCACGTCCGGATGGTGCAGCAGTCCTTATTGAGTCATCAGCAATAAAACGTGGGAGGACAGTCAACTACTTCCTGTTTGTCAGTCGTCCAACATGGCGACTCAGCCCTCAGAGCGCCGGCCGGCGGTGAACGAGTGTCGTCCTGCAGCTTCTAGCTGGCCATCCACAGGGTGAAGGGGACGAGGAGGGACGGCAAGGCGGTGCTGCAGGAGATCCCCAAACACGCCATGGACAGAAGTCCCATCAGCGCCGTCAGGACGACGTTACGCTGGTCCCGGATCAGCGACTTCAGCCACTCACAGAACTGGAAGAAGGGGAAATCAAATTAATATAAAATATGTAGGGCTGTCAATCAAATAAAAGAGTAAATCACATTTTGTATCTGTTCTAAATGAACCTTAAAGGGAGATTTGTCAGGTATTTAATCCTCTTATCAACATGGGAGAGGACAAATATGCTGCTTTATGCAAACGTATGTTTATATTTATTAATGGAAATCAAACAGCCCTAGTTATTGTCTTTGTTTTTTGGCATTAATTGATATTTCTGTTTTGTATTAATTCCATTATTTATTACATTTTTCCCTTTTATTTATTAATGTATTTATTTGTATTAATTTAAAAATACATTTATTTGTAGATTTTTGCATTTATTTGTTATTTATATTCTATATATTATTAAATGTAAATATTTATTCATATATTTGTTTTTATTTTAAAATGTATGTATTTATTTTTGCATTATTTTTATTTTTTTTAAATGTATGTATTTATTTATTGATATTTATTTTAAAATGTATTTATTTATTTTTGTATTTATCTTATATTTATTATTAAATGTATGTATTCTTTAAAAAATGTATTTATTTATTTTTGTATTTATTTTTATTTATCTTATATTTATTAGTAAATTTATTTATTTATATTATTTAAAAATGTTTTTTTATATTTGTATTTATTATCTATTTATTTTATATTTATTATTAAATATAGGTATTTATTTATGTATTATTTTAATTGTCTCAAATGTGTCAAAAGAATATAGGTTGGCTCAATCTCATCCAGCACAAATTGGGAAAAATTATGAAAGAAAACAATCCTAACTCAAGGTCCACTTACGAGCTTTTTCTGGAGCTTTTGACTAACAAGTAGGTCAAGCAGGAACTTTGATGTTTCACCTTTCAACTAACAAATGAGCAGCTGATGAAGACCACGTGATACGGACGCTACTCCTATCAAACCTTTACTAACAACTAGGAAAAGAACCGGGAATCGATTTGAGCTGTTGTTTATTTTCCTGCGGGGTCCCCTGAGGCCCCCGAGGCCCCCGAGGCCCCCGAGGCCCCAGAGGCCCCCCGAGGTCCCGGTGAGAGCTCCTGTCGTCCCCCCCGTCCCCCTCTCCTCTAATGAAGGCTGCCAGACTGCAGGCAGGTCAGATGTTTAGGTTAGCAACTACAGGAAGTGAAACTTGATCAGGGAAAACTCTCACTGCTGCAGGACGGCGAAGCGCGCCACGCCCCCCCCACGCTACCCGAACACCAAAACATGAAGGATTAGTGGTGTTTTCTTTTTCATTCCTAAGGGACATGTAATGTTTTATTCTTCTGGTGAATATAATCCATCAGTCTGATTTCCATAGATGTATTTATTTATATACAGTTCCCTTTGTTAGCACCTTATTTTGAAAAGCGGACGTGTCTACTTCCTCTAACTTCTCCAAGGTGGTCTCTAGCTCTCCCGTCAGCTCCGTTCTCTTTATCTATCATGGTCAGCTCCATCGGGGCCGTTTCAATGCAGAGAACAGACATGTCAGTATCTGGGTGCTCTACAGTCGTAGCGTCGGCCCATTTGACCACGGAGACGAGAGCGACGGCCGGCTCCACCACCACGTTACCGACATACCATAACGTTACCGCCATACCATAACGTTTCCTGATAACTTTTTCTCACTTTTATTCAGACATATTTCAGCCTTTTTTTGGGACATTTTTTGGACATACTTTGGCTTTTCTTCGCCTCTTTTCAGCCTTTGTTTGGACATATTTTGTCCTTTTTTAGAAGTCAGCATGCAGCTTTAGCTCTGCTCTGTGTAGCTCTGCTTTTCCTGTCAACGTGTGAAACCCAAAGTGTTTCCCTCCTTTCCTGGATGTGTAGTGTTTACCACGCTGGATTTAACATGGAGGGTGCAGGTCGTATCCACGACGACCCTCCAACGTTTTACACTCTCTGAGGTTTGTTCTGGTTGACGGATACGGAACGGATATGACGTCACGTTACTCAGACTACCACAATAAAAGCAGTAACTTCCTTCTACCTCCACAGAGACTCAGATGAAGCAGGTATATCCATTCAAGGTGTTTAGCGTGCAATAAGTGCGCCTTTCTTGATTTCTGCGTGTCGTGTGTACGCCATGTATCCTGAACTGACTGCGATGTTAACACATCCGGTTATAAATGCTACGGGGGGGTGGATGGGCCCAACAAATAAAGCTGTTCCGTTACCGATACCAGTGTCGGAAATGCGTCAGATACCGCCCAAAAATCAGTATTGGGTATCGGCGGGTACGCCAGTCTACGCACCGATCCGATACCATCATTAATTAACCCAGAAATAAATCTACTTGTTTATCCGTAAATCAATTCTCCTTCTTCTCCGCTCTGAGACAGCGGCCTTCACCGCGCTGCCACCGGCTACGACTGTTTAAGAGCAGCGAAGAAGAACTGACTGCAGGTAGTTTGTCACAGCTGTTAAATAATAATAATAATAATAAAACATTTTTTTTTTATCGGCCGATATCGCTAGTGTATCGGAATCGGTATCGGGAAGGAAAACCTGGTATCGGAACATCTCTACCAACAAACACCGGGCTTTTAACCAGGAGACCCGTGTTTCGTTTAGTAAGTTTGATTAGTGACGTGTTTTCCGTAGTTGTTTCCGTACGTGTTTTACTTTGTTTACGTATTTATTTTAAGCCCAACCGTGATGTCTTCCCTTCTCCTAACCGGCTGGTTTTCTGTCCTGAACCTAACCGAGTAGTTTCCTGCGAAGACGGAAGTTTATTTTGAAAAGACCGTGTGCACGTAACGAGCGTGTTGCTGGACTTTCGTAGGAAAACAAACGACAAAGGAGGAATAACTCTTTGGTAAAGATATCAGAGAATACACTGCTCTGTTTCCAAATGAAAGCCAAGACGGCGGCGACTCAGAAGGTTCCAATGTGTTTTTAATCCGGCAGAATCTGGTTCGAAGAGTCTTCGAGGACTCTGGAAACACCATCGGAGCAGATTTCAGGGTCTGTCAGAGAAACGGCTGGTTGCCTCTGTGACCCGAATGTATGCTAATAGATGAGAGCCACAAACTGGAGCCCTCCTCCTCCTCCTCCATCATCATCATCATCATCGGTCTGACTCGGCTGCTGTTTGGTTTCTGGCAGGCGGCTCCGGTCTGAATGCAGCTCTTGTTCTCAGGAGTTTTCCGAGGAGCGACCCAGATTTTCCTCTCGTTTAAAAAACAGAACCGCTGGCCCCTTTAAAGCTGCGCGGAGGGCGGAGGAGTTTGGCCTCTTTGTTTTGAAGCTTTTAACACCTGAAATGTTAAATCTTCATCTGAAAACCGCAGAACTTTGTCACATCTGCTTACAGAAACATCTGGTGACTTTTAGGATGTTTCTTTTTTTACTTTTATTAAAGTTAATGATGTCCCAACTTGTGGTTTCCTGTGGTCCAGTTCAGACGCCATCATTTAGCCTACTATTATAATGTATTTACTATCTGATGTTTTGGTGAGCCATGTTTTCATTTCCACTCTTCTACGCTCCCTAAAGACTCCCTCAAACTGAGCACATTTTAAAGACCTGGTGCAGAAAGTAAAAGCACCTCCCGGATGTGAACAGCAGCCTGAAATTACAACGTAAACCAGAACAGAACAAGCTTTCTGCATTTTACGAGGCTGCTGCACAGAGACCTCCTGCAGCAGGACTCTCACTGTCAGAGCTCGTGTGGCGCGTAAAATCGCAGATGGATTCCCGTGAAAGTGTCGCTCCACTAGAAAATATGCAGAGGATTTAGATGCAAAGTTAAAGGTCCCATATCGTGCTCATTTTCAGGTTCATACTTCTATTTTGTGTTTCTACTAGAACATGTTAACATGCTGTAATGTTCAAAAAAACCCTTTATTTTCCTCATACTGTCTGTCTGAATATACCTGTATTTACCCTCTGTGTCTGAAACGCTCCGTTTTAGTGCATTTTGACGGAATTGCATCAGAATTGCGTTGCTAGGCCACAGCTTGGGTCCATGTTTACTTCCTGTCAGCTGATGACATTCACATACACTGCAACCAGGAATAAACTGGGACACATTTAGAATGTTTACGTTTAAAACTGTGTCAAGGGTCTAAATATTGTAGATTTGTGACATCACGAATGAACAGAAATCCTGACGGCTTGTTTCAAATGCAGAGTTTCTGAATACGGGCTGTGTTTATTTTCCTGTGAATTGAGTGTTTCACAGTATTTATATAGGACTTAAGCCTGCTTTATAATAAAAAAACATGAAAATCATTTTTTTATAATATGGGAACTTTAAAGTCCTGAATTCAGAATCAACTGGTGGTGGTTCTGAAAAAAAGTCAGAAAAATGTCCAAAAAAAGTAAAAAAAAAAAAAAAA